>JANTPZ010055560.1:0-12140 GCA_025593235.1 Vachellia pachyceras | reverse complement strand
TGGCTAAGGGCTGTAGCCTTTGGAGTGGAGAGAGCCATTCCTCTCGAAAGAGTGGCTGTGTGTGTCTGTGTTGTGTGGCTGTTTGTATGTGTTGTGAGAGTTGAGTAGTGTGTGTTGTGTTTGAGCCATTACGTGAGTCTGTAATTGTTTTCCTCTGTGGCAGTGTATGTTCATTGTAATTCTGGCCTAGCTTTTAATCTAAATTGTGTGTGTAAACCTGTTTTGTATCCTAGGCTACATCAATTTGCTATTTAAATATTTAATGCAATGCTATATAATGACTTCGATAAAGACTATTATACCCCATCTACAATGCTAATCCAGCCCTAAAGGAAATATTTTACAAATTATTAGAGGAAATCAACACATAATTTTTTTATAACTAACCAAGTCAATTTCATAATTTTTTTAATCGAGGAGCATATATTTTTCGGCAAGTTACATTTACAAAACTATAAATGGAAAAGGTATTGCAAATTTTAAATCCGGCAAAGTGATATTTAAATCAAATATTTTTAAATCATTCAATTATTTATGCACTGCCACTATATTCCTAATTTCCTATATCCATCCTATATGCAAATCACTTTACCTCATTTTGATACACACACACACACACTCTAAAGAATGCATTAAATTGATAAAATTTTTCACATCTGCCAATATTAAATTTGTCTCTTGCAACATTTACAATGTATTCTCTCACCTCTTTGATCTCTCTTTCTAATAGAAATTAAATAGAGGTGTATAAAAAAAGAAATTACATAGGAGTAAAATTGAAAAAAATGTCATTAAATACATTAAAAGTGACTTATATTGAATTAAATACAAACTTTTCTCCTATAAGTGATTTACACATAGAAACAGAGTGGTATATACTATTAATTGAAAATAGTCAAATGATTCGACACATTTGAGAGAAAGTTGAACAAGAATAAGAGATAAGAATAACAGACCTGATTTATGATAACATTTGTCTCTTCACTTGATTTATGGTAGAAACAACACATTGCAGCGGTCTTTTTACTTGGAACTGGAGCAGATGATGGCCTTTGCATTGACAAAGAAGTGGTTCCTTGATGATGATATTCTCGAAAGATGTTGATGAAACATGGTACTTGAGAAAGTTTCATTTCCTTGAGTGAGGGAAGCATAATACGATCCTCATTTTTAAACTTATCAAATAAATAACTCAGCTGCTCACACTCACTTATCCTTATCTCTTCCAAGGATGCAAGACCTCCACCAATAAGGATTGGAAACACTACTTTTAATCTTCCACATCCTTCAACTACAAGAGTTTTTAATTTTGGGAACAGTAACTCGTAACTTTTCTCATCATTATCATCACCTAGTTCTAAGATGTGTTCCAGCGATTCACAAATTATGATATTTAGTTCTTCTAACTGTGTCAGTCTTTGAGCAGTGACAAATGCGAAAATCGATGTCCATTTTGGACAGTCAACCAGCTTCATTACCCTAAGATGACATGGGCTCCACCTGCCATCAAAGAATATATTTCTCAATTTATGGCAATGACTCAAACTCATAATCTCCAATCGCTCCAGGAAGCCAGACGGCAAACAACCTTGATATAAATCTTCAACGTTATCCATTTCATAGAGACTTAGTTCAACTAATTTGGAGAAAGCAGTCACATCATTTGCATGTTTGTTGCCATCGATGAGGCACTTTATGTCAGGCCAAGAAAATAAATGAAGAACAATTAAGTCACTTAGGCCTCCATCTTCCATTGGAACAATATCTGGGATAAGATTTTTCCATCCTGTTTCTTCATACCCTCCTAATTCAAGCAACTCGGCCATTCGTACAAATTGCTTAAATGTTGCCTCCGTAATTAGATTTCGCAAATCACGTGGGGAAAACCATCTTGATATGAAACCATACCTTTCAGAAATAATATCAAAATTCCATTCACATATTTTATATTTTTGCAATGAAGGATGTGGACATAAATTTTCAGAAACAACATATGCTTTTCCTCTGTCAAGCTCATTTTCAACAAAGCTCAATTCTTCCAAGTGCAAGCATATTTCAATCACTTCAAATGGATTGTTCATTTTAATTTCACATCTTTCTACCTCCAACAACATCAGCTTCTCTATCTGCAATATTTCTTTTGGCAATTCAATGATTGAGCAATCATATAACGAAAGACTCTCAAGTCTTGGAAAGTTTCCTACCAAGAAGATGTCACCTAATTTCAAATTCAATAGGTTGAGAGTCCGAATATCCTTTAATGATTGAAGTGAATGTAACAGTGTTGGAGCTGAAATTTGTTCATCGTCACTCGATAAATACAACACTTTCAGCCTTTTCATTTGTTCAAAGAATGTATAAGGCACTTTTAAGTCCTTTGAACGGCTTAGAAATATCATCAAAATCTCTATTTTCTTTCCATCAAATTTATTGGGAAAACCTTCATTCTTCCAAGCCACATATCTCAAGTTCTCTTTGATGCGAGTTTCAAAATCCATGACCCATTGAATTTCTTTCTCTCCTATCCGTAAGGCTACTTCACGAACCAAATCATGTATCTTGACACGTTCTTCATTATTTGTAATCAAAAATAAAGAAGAATCTATCAGATCTTCTATGGCTTCATGTGCTTTGCTTTGAACTGAATGGTACCTTTCAACCTCCCCAAAAAGGCCCAATCCTATAGCAATTTTGCTTAAAAGTTGCTTAGGAATTTCAAAATCTTCTGGAAATAAAGAAGATATGAGAAACATTTCTCATTGCAATTGGTACGCCTCCACATCTCTTCACAATTTTTTCGACCACACCCCTTAAACCATGAGAGGTATCTGCAATGCTTGCATGTGTAAGGAAGAGATCCAATGCATCTTTATCACTCAATGTCTGAATTTGAATCTCCTTTTGGCATCCCATCTTTGTATAGATACGTGAATCACGTGTGGTTATCAATACATTGCAACCCTTATGTTGGTGGCTGGATGGGATCCCCAGATCTTGTTTAAGATCAAGCTCTTTCCATACATCATCTAGAATTATAAGCAGCCTCTCTTTCATATTACTGATTCTAGACCATATTTTCTCTGAGTGTTCTTCTTCCTTCACTTCCTTTAATTCCAAATCAAGATGCTTGGCCAAATCAAATCGAACCTTTTTGAAATTAGGAGGTTGAGAGACAACAAGAAAAATGACTTTGTCAAATTTTTTTGATCCTTCGAGTTCATCACCCACTTGTATTGCCATTGAGGTTTTTCCTGTTCCCCCAAAGCCTTGCAATACAATCATATTGCAATCTTCATCTTCTAGTGCATTCTTTAGATCTTGAAACGTTGACTCTCTACTCTCAAAATGCATGAAATTTGGTAAAGAGTGGAATTTTATGCCTGGAAGATAAGCTGCACCTGGCCTGATGTCAAAGTTACATCTTCCTAAAAGATTGTCAATCTGCTTACTCTTCTCTGCCAAGTCTTTGCCTTTCTGATATTGTCGCCAGCAATTGAGGCACAAATCATTAAAGCATTTCTCTTTTCTAGTGTCAGAGTCAATGAGACTTCCAGCTTCAAGTGCCCATTGTTTGGCTTCTTCTTTAACAGTAGAAACACCTCTTGCCCTTTCTATTTCTTCATTCACATCATGGAGTTTTGCTTTTAGTTGTGTCTTTTTCTGATCAAATTTTGCTGCGTAATTGCTGAAACAGCAAAAGTATTGAACCTCGCCTTTCACAAAGTTCACTAAACTTTGGGCCTCATTCTTTGCAATTTCACTAGCAATGCCCGCCATCTAAAAAGGATAGATATAAATAACATAAAAACGTGTACAGACGACACTCGAGAACCTCTCTCTTCATGAACTAAAACCGTCGAAAGCTGACCAAACTCCCCATTAATTAACAAGAAAAATAAATTAATAGACATGAAATAAAAAAGAGTAATGTAAATAGAGGAGACTAGTCTGGTGTCAAGGATCGTACAGTGATTTTTCAATATTGTCACTGAAAGTATACTTTCAATGATGATATTTTGGTGGCCACAGCTTGTTACTGCCAGCAATAAAAGCTTAGGTGACTTTTAAAAGTTGTCATGTAAAACTTTAATTTAAAGTTGCCACTTAAAGTTTGACTTATTTAGGCATCACTTTTCAAAGTCACTACTAAAATTAAAATTGTTAGATAACTTTTAGATCTAGTTCATTTAAAAAAAAATTAATATTTAAAACAACAAATGTTTTATATAACATTATGAATTAAATTGTTAAAATAAAGCCACATATAACATTGATTTTAAGATCAAAATCTCTATTTCATTTCCTCTCAAATTCTCTATAGTTAAAAAGTTTATAATTCACTCCATTCAACTGTATAGAAGACTATGACTTCCAGCCCAAGCTTCTATATTTAGATAACTACCCCCACCCCCAAACAAACGTCCTCCATTTTTTAATTAAAAGAAAAATGATAAATATATCAATTAAGTAACTTCATTATTATCTTTTATATTAAGAAGTGAATTTAGTATTTACTAATTCAATTCAAATTCATGCTAGAACTAGGAAACGGTCTAAGGAGGCCCAATTAAACTTGCCTATAAGAGCTTAAGGCAAATTAAGGTTCAAATAATAGGCTTGTATTTAGGGGGTAACAGCATTTCAAATATAATTATTTTCAATAAAAAGATATGCATTATTATATTCTTTCAATTGTTCTTGAATATAAAATTAGTGAATGCAAACATAAGAAAACAACGAATAAATTGTAATATCTAAAATTTAAACTGTAATTCTTTATAGGATAAATAAGAAATACAACACAATAAAATTCTTATAAAATTGAAATTCGAAATTTAATATATTTAATCATGAGAAGAAAGAAATCAAAATAAAATTTTTATAACTAATCATTAAAATAATAAAAATAAAGTCTACGCTCGCAAATATTTATGAATTTAAATACTAAGAAAAGTATAAAAATATCAAAAATACCAGGATAATAAAAAATTATCCAAATTCACCATGTGATCCTTGTAATTATTTATATTTTTAGTTATTAGTTTGTATTAAAAAGCATTTAATTTTGATTGAAATTATTATTAACAATATTGATCTTCGCCCGGGCATTAATTAACAATAAGCAGCATAAACAAGTCCTCATGGTCTGACAAGCCTCACGGTTTCAATTTCAGATAAAAAATTTAAAACATGTCCATTAACTGACATTTCGAATAATTTGTCCATAAAAATATATTTAGCAGAAGTAAGAAAACAAATAAAAAGAATGCAAAACAAAAATATTAAAGAAACGGACAAAGAACAAGTATTTTTGAGGCACAAAAACATAATCTAGATGCATTCTTACCTTTATTTTTAATTTCTTGTTGGAAGACACTCGAAGCTATGGATGAAAATAAGAGTAGAAGGAAATATTTCGAGAAATCTAGGACATCCAAATGGCAAACTCCATACAAGTCCTGCAAAAATAATTCAAATGATACATATAAAGTAAAATTTAGTGCTAAACTTACAAGATTAATTAGAAATGATATTTAATCTGTGTAATTCTACAATGAAAATTTTTGCGTTCCACCGAACAGAGGTGCCACTTTAATTATCTTTTGAAAACAATTTATGGACTTCAAATTAAATTTACACAAGTAAAGCTTTTTTTACAGTTAAATTGGAAGAACATATGCCCTTTTCTCCGAAATAAATCCTGCATAACTGAAAATTTATGGGGTGAAATCTATAGTTTTAAACTGTTAAAATTATCATCAATAACGTTAAATGAGTACGCCGATCAGCAACAAAAGACTAGATTTAGTGGAAGAAAATGTTACAAAAATAATCAAAGGTATTTTAGCACCTTGAATTTTTTTTTTAATTTAGAGTGAATCGAATAGTGGAGTAAAAACAGCCGGCTTATTTACAAAATTCAATATGAATGCTTTACATTACGATAAATGATGATCAGACAAAATTAACTGCATGTAATTTATAGAAGTCCTGCGCTAAATAGTATAACAGATAAAGCATAGAAAAGACTAAACATGGAAGGAAATTCAAATAAGAAAAAAATACATCCATACAATGCAAGAGGGGAAGAAATATACAGTAAGAATTAGAAGATCTAAGAGAGTTTCAGCGTTCTTGGTCAGAGGACTCTCCTTTTGGGTATTTGCAGTTTTGATATGAGATCGAAATGAGAGGAACTGAGTAACAGGAGCACAGAAGAAGTTGTGAAGAAGCTGCAGAAATTTGAGCTTTAATAATGGAAGTACTGACACTGAGTGGGAGATTCAAAGGCAAAATGAGTTTTTTTCCAAGAAAATTTAGAAAAGTTTAGTCAACTCAAAGTCTTGCCATATGGGTGGGATAGTGAGGGAGTGGGTGTCGGCGTCGTCAACGATGGAGGGGGTCAAACGGTGCTCTGATGATGAGTACGGTGATGGTGGTTGATGAGAAGCTTAGTGAACTCGACAACGGCTACGATCGGGGTGATTCATAAATGTGAGAGAGGATTATGAGAAGGCTTAGAGGGTGAGAGAGCTTGAGAGATATACAAGACAGGATTCACTCTAAACTAAAGCCAATCTGAACTTGAACACAAAGTACAGGTGATTTATAACAGTCCTGAGCTAAACATTAGAGCAGATCAAGCATATCAATGACTGAAACATGGAGGGAAAGGTAAGTAAGAACGACAATACATCCATACAAAGCAGGAGGGAAAGAAATAGCATAGTAAGAATTTGAAGGTGTTACCTTTTGTTAAGAGAGTTTCAACATTCTTGATCGGAGGACTCTCATTTTGGGTATTTGCGGTTTGGATCAGAGCAGAAGGAGCACAGAAAGAAGCTGTGAAGCTGTAGAAATACGAAAGTTATTTTAACAAATATATAGGGGAGATTATCTCGTTTCACTACTTAACGTATTTTTAAAGGGTAAATAATTTTTTTTAAAGGGGTAAAGTGATTTTTCCTAATTATAAAAAGTGTAGTCAACTAAAGGTCTTGCCTAATGGGTTGTCCAGCACATGTAAAGTTAAAGTGGCTGGCATGCTTCGTTCTCCTTCCCAACCAATGTGGCACTTCACAATCCACCCCCATAGAGGCCCAGCGTCCTCGCTGGCACACCGACCGGAGACCTGGCTCTGATACCACAATGTAACATCCAAGGTATTGTCCCCGCTTAACTACCCGTAGGTGCGAGGTTTTGTCCCAAAAGGCGCCTCAGATGTTAAGGCCAACTGCCCGACTACATATATGGCCTTCACTCTGGACAGGTCCAGCCGATGTGGAACTTAGAGTTCACCCTGCCTACTACGCACCCTGCCTACTGCCTCTGCAGCGCTTGGCGTGTCGCAGCGCTTGGCGTGACACTCCACCCACCATCGAAGGAGCCGTCCTCGGCTCTGATACCACAATGTAACATCCGAGGCGCCTTTTGGGACAAAACCTCGCACCTATGGGTGGCTAAGCGGGGACAATACCTTGGATGTTACACGTGCTAGCTGGTAGGTCCCATTATTGTGGACTTTATTTTTCTGCCTAATTTTATCTTTTAATGTATTTTGGATTAAGTTGCAAATATACATATAACATTTGATTGAAGGTTTTTTGGGTTCACATGTAAAAAAACAAGTGTTTGAGAAATCAATTGGAAGAAAGGATTTCAAGATGATTTTATAGATTTCAATAGGATTTTACGGGTTTCAATATGTCTTTTACTGATTTCAAAATGATTTTATCTTATTTTACGTACACAGAAGAAGTGTTTTTAAAAAATGCACATAACCGTCATTCAATACCAAAGGTAATAAAAGAACACTCTGCCCCCGCCGATGTCTTACCCAAGTGACATTCAACCAAAGCAAAAACTCACAGAAATATTCCAATGGGCAAATTGCTGTAAGATAGAAAGAAATTTAATCATTCAAAAACCAAAAAAGAACTTATACTCTTTGTTCAATCCAATTTCCCAAATTATCTATAGTCAGATCTTGCCGCGGTTTAGTTCATGCATGCATACAACAGGGATTACTAGATTATACTCTTGTAAATGATGCACTACGATCATTATTGTAATCACCGGAAAAATTGAATAAGTTTATTACGCTCTTAATACCAAAATATGATATCAATGTAAGGCGATCAAGTTTCTCATTTTATCATAATAAGATTCATTTTAATAAAGAAATTGAACTACTTTTTATGTTAAGCATAGAAGGTAGTATTAAATATAATATTTTATGTTAATAATGCAACCAAGGGAACTTGAGGATGAGGAAATTATATTGGTAAATAATACCAGACATTGTGTTCAAGAACTTGCTCGAAATTTAATTATAAAAATTATAGATCCCGAAAAATATATGCTTTAGTAGATATTGTGCAAATTTAAGTTTAACAATGGTAAAAATATAATGTAAAGTTAAGGTACATTCTTTATCAAGAACTTTTTCAAACGAGCAATTTTATTCTAAAAGTTTTTGTTGCAACAACACTACTTCAAAAGTTTTAAAAAATAACATGTTATCTCCAATTTAACAGCTTTAACGGTTAAATGTTAGTTAACCTATTATGCTGAAGTTGCATGACACATGACTTATTTTTTCCCCAGCTAGCACACATCATTTCCCCCAGCTGCAAAAACCCAGAATTCTAAAATAGAGAGCAACTCGAGCTCATTCCCATCTTCCCCAACCTCGCCACACTCTCCCCCTTAGACTACAAAGTACGAGTGAATTGTATTCGAATTGCGAGTATAATAAACAAGTGTGAGACTTATGTCTTGTGAATTAAAAGTAGTTGGTTGTGTTTGTGTTGCCAACAACAATGCTTAATCCAGTTAATAGGAAGCTAATCATGAGTTCAAATCTCATGTGAATATCTTACTGATACGCACTTTATAAAGGGATTAACTATAATTTAAATATTTATAAAGTAACCAAACAATATTATTTTTAAAAATTAAATAAACATATATTATGTGAAATAATCTTTTTATTTCTAATAAGGCAAAAAATGTAAATATTAAAATGCTGATTTATTGAAGTTGATGCCTAGAGGATATAAATATGTATACATTAATTCATGTAAAGTTGAATTTAGATTCCAATGCATATAATTTATTATAATCAGGATTATATTTAATTAATTTATAATATCAACCAAGCACTTGAATAAGCTGTATGCATTAAGTTTACAAGTTAGCAAATACGCTATAACATATAAGAATGAAAGTATATTATTCTTACCTCTCTTTTTTTAAAGCTTTTTGAGACAGAATTTCAAGGAAACTAATGCATACCAACAGCTGAGCAGAAACAACTCAAGAGTCCTGTTGATTTGAAATTTTTTAAAAAAAAAAGGTCATTGATTTCAACAACTCTATTATATACATAGCAAAAATAAGCAGCGCGAATATTGAAAAAAATGTTAGATAGCAGCATTTTGGTTGATCTGCTTTTCTTACCAGTCTACACAAGCATAGGCAAGTCCTCAGGATCTGACGAGCCTCAGTTTTTCATTTTCAGATCAAAAATTTAAAACCTTTCTATTAACTGATCTTTTGAATAATTTGTGAATTAATCAAAATATATTTAGCAGAAGTAAGAAAACAAATAAAAAGAACGCAAAACAAAAATATCAAAGAAACGGACAAATAATAACAAGTACCTTTGGTTTTATTTTCTTGTTGGAAGACACGCGAATCTATGAATGAGAATAAGAGTAGAAGCAAATATTTTGAGGAATTTAGAACACCCAAATAGCAAACTCCATACAAGTCCTGCAAAAATAATTCAAATGATACATATAAAGTGAAATTTAGTGCTAAACTTTCAAGATTAATAATAAATGATATTTAATCTGTGTGTAATTCTACAATGAAGATTTTTGCGTTACACCTAACAGAGGTCCCACTTTAATTATCTTTAGAAAACAATTTATGGACTTCAAATTAAATTTATATAAGTAAAGCCTTTTTTACAGTTAAATTGGAAGAATATATGCCCTTTTCCACGAAACAAATCCTGCATAAATGAAAATTCATGGGGTGATATCTATAGTTTTAAGCTGTTAAAATTATCATCAATAATTTTAAATGAATACCCCTATCGATAAGGATAGTGAGCAACAAAATACTATATTTAGTGGAAGATAAATGGAATTATGGAAATGTTAATGTTACAAAAATAATCAAAGGTATTTTAGCTCCTTTGAAATTTTTTTAAATTTAGATAGAATCGAATAATGCAGGAAAAACAGCCGGCATATTTACAAAAATATCAAACACTAAATTCAATATGAATGCTTTACATTACGATAAATGATGATCAGACAAAAATAATTGCATGTAATTTATAAAAGTCCTGAGTTAAATAGTATAACAGATAAAGTATCTAAAAGACTAAACATGGAAGGAAATTCAAATAAGAAAAACAACACATCCATACAATGCAAGAGGGAAAGAAATATACAGTAAGAATTTGAAGATCTAAGAGAGTTTCAGCAGTGACTCTCCTTTTGGGTATTTGTTGTTTTGATATAAGATCGACATGAGAGGAATTGAGAGGGTAACAGGAGCACAGAAGTTGTTGTGAAGAAGCTGCAGAAATTTGAGCTTTAATAGTGGGAGATTCAAAGGCAAAATGAGTTTTTTTAAAAAAAATTAGTAAAATTTAGTCAACTCAAAGTCTTGCCATATGGGTGGGATAGTGAGGGAGTGGCCAGTGGGTGTCGGCGTCGTCGACGACGGAGGGGGTCAAACGGTGCTCTGATGATGAGTACGGTGATGGTGGTTGATGAGAAGCTTAGTGAACTCGACAACGAGTACGATCGGGGTGATTCATAAAAGTGAGAGAGGATTATGAGAAGGCTTAGAGGTTGAGAGAGCTTGAGAGATATACAAGACAGGATTCACAAGACGAAATCCAATCTGAACTCGGAAAAAAAAAAGTACAGGTGATTTATAAAAGTCCTGAGCTAAACATTATAGCAGATCAAGCATATAAAAGACTGAAACCTGGAGGGAAAGGTAAATGAGAATGACAATACATATCCGTACAATGCAAGAGGGAAAGAAATAATATAGTAAGAATTTGAAGATGTCACCTTTTGTTAAGAGAGTTTCAACGTTCTTGATCGGAGGACTCTCATTTTGGGTATTTGTAGTTTGGATCAAAGAGGAACTGGGAGAGCAGAAGGAGCACAGAAAGAAGTTGTGAAGAAGCTGCAGAAATATGAGCTTTAATAATGGAAGTAGGGAGATTTTAAAAGGCAAAATGATTTTTCCTAATTATAAAAAGTGTAGTCAACTCAAAGTCTTGCCTTATGGGTGTCCAGCACGTGTAAAGCTAAAAGTGGGTGGCGGTGCTCCACAACCACTACTATGGCCGGACATGATAGCTAGTAGGTCCCATTATTGTGGACTTTTTTTCCCATCTAATTTTGTCTTTTAAAGTATTTTGCATTAAGTTGCGAATGCACATATAAGATTAGATCGAAGGTTGTGTGGGTTCACATGTAAAAATGACATGTAGACACATTTGAAAATGTGATATAGAAATATTTTTATATAAAAAGGATTATCTCGTTTTACAAAAGAACACTGTTAAACGTGCATTTAATCTTTACAAACTTTGAATCAAACAGACACCTAAAAGTAATGCAAAACTATAGAAGAACACTCCCGCCCCGCCCATGTCAAATGACATTCAACCAAAGCAAAAACTCAGAGAAATATTCAAATGGGCAAATTGATGTAAGATAGAATCAGAAAGAAATTTAATCATTCAAAAACCAAATAATAACTTATACTGTTTGTTCAATCCAATTTTCCAAATCATCTATAATAAGATCTTGCCGTGGTTTAGGTCATGCATGGATACAACGGGGATTGCTAGCTTATACTCTTGTAATTGATGTGCTACAATCGTTATTGTAATCACCCGAAAAATTGAACAAGTTTATTATGCTCTTAATACAAAAATATGATATCAATGTTGTAACATCTAAAAAGAAACAAGAACAGAGAGAAGAGGCAAAGCGTTGGCAAGGGGAAGAAAATGGTGAAAAAGGGAAGAGGAAAAGATAAGGAAGGGGGAAGGAGATAAATGAGAGGTCGAATCATTGAGAAATAAAAGAAAAGTG
>JANTPZ010055558.1:0-11051 GCA_025593235.1 Vachellia pachyceras | reverse complement strand
GGTGGATTGTAAAGTCCCACATCGGTTGGGAAGGAGAACGAAGCATGCCTTATAAGGGTGTGGATACCTTCCCCTCGTGGACGCGTTTTCTGGGTGGCTACGGCTGCACCCAGAGGAATAAAACCTTGCTCTTGGCTACGGCTGCAAACAGGGACAATATCTGCGAGGGAGGGCACTGGGATGTTACAAGAAAGGTAAAATTATTGAGTAGAAAAATAAGGCAATGGAATGAAACAAATTCTCGCATATAATCCTATAAATTAGTTTGTAAAAATATTTCATCTATGTTATATATGGCATACATTTATCTGTGTGTGTCTACATATAATTTTTAAAACATTTATATATAAATAAAAATCATAAATACCTAACTCTACAAAATTTATATTTTTTTCATGATTGAAAAAAAATTATTTTATAAATGGCTACAAATATTGAAAATAAAAATGCATCAATATGAACAAACAATGAAAATATTTTGATAAAAAAAATATAAAGAATGAAATATATATGGCATCTCCAACTTTTCTTGTTCTCTCTCAAAACTACTATTACATCATATGAGGAGAAAATCATTTTTCAGTGTATATGTACATTTCATTATTTTATAAAGGGCGTGTTTAGCAACGATTATTAGAAGCTCAAACGCACGTTTAACAATTTTTTTTCTGTAAAATGAGATAATCTTCTTCACATGTTTACCTCGACTTACGTAAAAGTATTTTTTTACCGCGTTTCCAAATGGACCCAATAACTGAGCATAAATGGCTTCTTGAAATAGCATAAAACTTCCTATCATTTACAAAGAAAATTCTTCAATTTGATGACCTTTCAGAAAATAAGACCAATCAATCCACTACCAGAAAAATGTCATTTAGCGACGAACAATTCCATTCATAAATAGCTATTTTCCTTCAGAAAATTTTCATTTAGCGACGGAAAATATTAGCGACCCTCGTTTTAGCAACAGAAAATAGACATTTAACGACAGATTTTCCATCGCTAAATGGCATCTTTCTAGTGGTGATCCTATATTTTTGGGTGAAACCCAAAACTAGTAATTGTAATAAAAAAAACCATAAATTATAGAAAAATTCAACATATTATTAGTAGCATCAATAATGTAAGTTCTGCAGAACCTTCAATTTGATGAAGTCACAACAATATCATCAGTGAAACTCGATGGTATTTCAATCGAATTGATTAAGTTCTCCCGTTCAGATTATGAATCGGTAGTAAATTTATTGAATATGGTCAAGTAGAAGAGAAAACCCGAATGCGCTTTCTGGAAAATTACTCCTTTATGTATCCTTTTAATGAATATAGTCAACAAATTGTACCCAAACCAAATACTATAAAAAAATTGTAGAAAATGGAATGGGAGACATTTTCAGAAAATTTTCATCTATTCTTCCATGAAAATATTAATGTACTTTTCACCACATCAAGCAGTAATATTTAATAATGGACTAAAGGATAAATTTGTTCTGGAAGTATCCATGAAGTTGCATTGGGTCTCCAAATTTTTTTAGGGGCAATGTTGATCCGGAAGTGATAAAAACGGTGCAATGTCGCTCTAACTGTTAGTTTGAATGTTAAAAGGGTTTTGTTTGACTAATAAAAACACATGGCAGTTTATTATTGGTCTCTCCTCTCTCCTGACACTTCTCTCTCTCTCTCACACATCGCAGATGCTCCTGGAAGTGGGCTACCTCACGTTGCCTTCTTCGAAACTTTCTATGAATAAGCGGTACGCGTACATGGCCATGGCATCATCATCCTCGTCGTCGTCGTATTCGTCACGCCGCACAAGGAGGTGCCTGTACAAATGGAAAGCCTCGACATGTTATAGGGATAGGGTGCCAATAGAGGTCGTACCCATCATCAACATCATAATCGAAGTCTTCATCTGACAAGGAAATGGAAGGTCGTGACCTCATCAGAAGCCATGGATCACGGGTTTGTTCAGTGGAAGAAACGGTGAAAAAAGAAGCGATCAAGTGAGGGAAGCAAAGTAAGGGAGCATGTGAAAGATGGTGGGGGCGAGTGAAAGAGAACGGAATACAGAGAGGCACATTCACCCTGATGTTCATTTTTTAAAAATAATTAATAGTTTTCCATATTACAATGGACGGATAATGCCCTTGTTTTATCCGTCACGAATATATAAATGGAATCTTGAAGAAGATGAAGATCCCAAGGTAAAGTTCCTAGGTGGTGATCCTAATGTCGTGAGAGAGAAGTGGGTTTATTCAAAACTTGGGTCTTGGGGTGTCTAATCATAAAATCAAAAGAGAGAGAGAGAGCAGAGGAGTTCCAATTGTATGAGCGAGATGAGTGAGAGTGAGAGTGAGAGCATCAGAGTGAGCAAGACCAAGAGCAAGGGTGTGCACTTTCAATCTGTGGCAAATAATGGGGATGGGGCTGACGAAGAAGGTAATGGTTTATCTATGGAAGAGGATGACATTTTGGGGAGGAACATAAAGAAGTTGCAGCATGATGTTAAAATGGGTGAGGCATGCATTGAATCCAATACGAGTACAATAAAAATGGATGACATGATAACGGAAGACCCATGCCACCAAGAGGATCAACAAGCTCAGGAATGTAGAGGGAAAGGGGTCAAGCTTCATGTTAGAACTCAAATCTCCTATAAAGCGAAATTAACATGTGAAGCGGAGGATTGTTTTGACAGGGATCTGGACGACCAGCTCAAGGAGTGGATCAAAGAAGAAGATATGGCACCTTCAATGACTGAAGAACAGAAGAAGGTTATGGAATCATTGCCAAGTTTAAACATGCCAGATGAGAGATTGAAAGAGCTTTGCAGACCTTGGAAGGATGCTCTTATACTTACCCTTCTGGGTAGGAGAACTACCCTGAGCATGATGAAAGATAGAATTACTTGGATGCTGAAGAATGACAATTTTGATCTCATCGATCATAACTACTATATTTTTAGATCAGGTAATAAATTGCTTGCTACCAAGCTTCTCTTTGAAGGACCTTGGATGATACAAGGGCATTATCTCACTATGCAAAGATAGAGCCCAAATTTCAACCCATACTATAATAAGGTGATGAAAGTGGCTATTTGGGTTAGGGTTCCCACTCTCCCAATGCATGTTTATTCAGAAGATTGTTTACTTGAACTGGGGAATTTTTAGGGAAAGCTCTCAAGGTGGACCTTCATACTCTTGCGCACAAGGATTCCAGGAACACTACTGTGGAAAGGGGGAAATTTGCAAGGGTTAGTGTAGAGGTCTATCTGAACAAACAACTTCAATCACATTTCGTTATTAGGAAGAAGATTTTCACAATGGAATATGAGGGGATGAACACCATATGCTTTAAGTGCGGAGTTTATGGCCATCACCAAGAGGTATGTCTTCAGGCGGAGAAGGGAAACAGCCCCATGCCTGGAACCGAAAAAATAGATAAGGGAGTGGCAGTGTCCGAGAACCAGTCACCGACGACGAATCCTAGCAAGGATACTAAACACCCCTTAGTAAGCGTTCCCGGGGTGCCCATTGAGGAGGAGTACAGCGAATGGATGAAGGTGCAACCTAGCCCATGTCAGCGTACATATAAAGCTGGATTGGAAAGTAAACAACTAACAAAGGGAGGGGGAAGCAACCGGTCAGTGAAGGGGGAAGCTAGAAATATGTCTGGTTCCCAGATTGGGATACTACAAGAACATGAGGGGGCAATATTCCTGGAAAGAAGACCAATACAAACATGCAAAAAGATAGGCCAATGCAGTGGCGGAGGATAGAGGGAGAAGAAGTCTACAAAAACATGCTTATGTCTTCAAGGCAAGGGCTAGCACGGGGCGCAATGTGGAAGGACAAGCTAATGTGCAGTGTGATGTGGACAAGGCAAGAGTTGGTATAAGAGAGGGTATAGGCAAAAAGCAAGTCACAAAGCAAGTCAAAAAGCAAAAATCAACTTGTGGGACCCAACAGGACAACGGCCTCTCTTTCATGTTGGGAAAGGAAGAGCTCTTGAATAATTTTATTTTATCCACTCAAAATCAATTGGGCTCCTCTAGGAAAAGGAATCCCATTTCCAGGCCTAAAATTAGTTCTCCTATCATGAAGAGGAAGTATATGGGGAGGGCCCATCAAGTTATTATTGGATCCTTATCATGCAAAGGTCCCATCAATCTGGGCCAGGAACATGGAAGCGATGCTGCGCTGGGCTCGTGCACGATGCTGGACATTGGGCTAAGGAGAAAATGATGGATGCTGGATGTGGGAATAGGGCGCATGATGGAGCGTCCGAGACGCTGGACCCAGACATTGAGACACTGGGAACGCCTACCGAGAAGCTAGACCAGGGGCAGATGTGTGTCCAACTGAATAAAAACCAAGTGGAGCACGCTAATGACAACACGGATCAGGTAAGACCACAAAGAAATAAACCTCTGGATATAATTATCTCATCTAGTAATGGGGGTGCTAGCATGGAAGTCACAGAACCAAATGATCAATGGTTTGAGACTCAGGATGAGGTTAAGGAGGATTTAAGGAGTGAGGGGGAGTTACAGGATATCTCTGACTCTGATCAGTAGGGCTGTTTTGAGGTAGCAAGGATGCCTTTTTTTTGTTATGTTAATTATGAATATTTTATCTTGGAATTGTAGAGGTGCTGCCTCTAAAACTTTCCCTGGTAAATTAAAGGATATTGTTAAGAGGAATCATGCGAATTTATGCATTCTCAATGAAACGCGGGTTAGTGGTTTAAAGGCTAACAAAATTACCAAGAATTTGGGTTTCTCCGATTGGATTAGAATTGAGGCTACTGGTTATGCTGGTGGAATTTAGTTTTTGTGGAACTTAGAGGATTTTGATGTCAATTATCTGTCTTCTTCTACTCAAGGCTTGCATGTGAGGGTGAAAATTCGAAGTAATTCTCGAAAGTCTCTCCTCTCTTGCATTTATGCTAAGCCTTGTAGCAGGTTAAGGCAAAATCTCTGACAGGATATTATTGAGCGTAATAGTAACATTAAGGAGCCGTGGATTGTCATAGGAGATTTCAATACTTACCTTTCGTCTGAAGACAAAAAATGAGGAGCATGGCCGAATAGTGCTTAATGAGACAATTCGAGGCTTGTATTCACCAAGCCCATTTGATCAATATGGATCATGTAAGGGACCGGTTCACCTGTGAAAGAGGGAAAATCAAGGAATGGATTGATTGGACCTTTGTCAACTCGGAGTGGAATAGGGTTTATACTTTCTCAAAAATCCATCATCTCAATAAGTTTGGGTCGGACCATAGACCAATCCTTTTTCAGAGTTCTCCAAGTTTACAACATAATCATCATAAACCCCCTTTTAGGTGCTTAGCAGCTTGGCTCTTAGAAGAAGGTTTCATGGATATAGTTAAAAATTGCTGGGCTAAAACATCCTGGAATGAGAAGATTTCTTATTTTGCTATGGAAGCTAAAGAGTGGAATAAGAGGAAGGTGGGCAACCTGTGTGCCAAAAAAAGGCATCTGCTTCATAGAATTGAAGGGATTAACAGAGCTCGTTGTCATAGGGATAGCCAATATTTAGCCCAAACTGAGAAAGAACTTTGGAAGGATTACAACAAGATGCTGGCTTAGGAAGAACTGCTCTGGTATCAGCAATCCAGGTGTGATTGGTTGAAATGGGGGGATAAAAACAACAAATACTTTCACACCTCCGCAATTATTAAGAGGAACAGGAATAGAATCGAGGGCCTAAATAATTTAGATGGAAATTGGGTTTTTGATCAAACATCTTTGAAGACTATGGCTTTGGACTACTACAAAGACCTTTTTTGTAGTGACCACCAGAGTTCCCACTCGTTTAGTACAAAGTCAAAGTTTCCCACCCTAAGTGATGTAGACTTCTCTAACATATCCAAAGAGGTTACAAGACAAGAGATCAAGAATGCTACCTTCGATCTTGGGGCTTTCAAAGCCCCTGGGCCTGACGGAATCCGGGTGGTTTTTTATCAAGAATATTGTTACTTGATGGGTGAATCTATCAGTCATATGGTGGAGGCTTTTTTCAAGGACCCCTCACAAGTAAGGAACATCAATAGCACCAATCTTGTCCTGATCCCTAAAGTGGAGTATCCGGAAACTATCAAGGATTTCAGGCCAATTTCCCTCTGTAATGTGAGCTACAAGATTATTACCAAAATTATAAGTAACTGGCTAAGATATATTGTTGGCAACGTGGTTGGGCAACATCAATGTAGCTTTATTGTGGGGAGGCAGAGCAGTGATAATATCATCATTACTCAAGAGGTAATTCATTTTATGAAGATGAAAAGGGCAACAAGGGGTGGATGCTAGTTAAGGTTGACCTAGAAAAGGCGTATGATCGGTTGGAATGGAGCTTTATTAAAGACACCCTTCTTTCTGTGGGTATGGAAGCGAACTTATATAGAGCCATCATGGCTTGCATAACCAGTCTTTCTTTTCAAGTATTATGGAATGGAGAAGCCACTGATACTTTCTATGCATCCAGAGGCATTCGTCAGGGGGATCCCATCTCCCCCTATATTTTCACTCTTTGCATGGAAAGGCTTGTTCATACCATACAGGATGCAATCGATTAAGGGGTATGGTGGCCAATTCAACTTAGTAGGGGGACCTCGGTTATCCCATCTCTTCTTTGCTGATGACTTTATCTTATTTGGCGAAGCTTCGGAGGATGAAGTGGGGGGATGATGAGGAGCCTAGAGAAGTTCTATTCTGCTTCAGGCCAAAAAATAAATAAATCCAAGACAAGGGTTTGCTTCTCTAGGAATGTCACTTTCTTCAGAGCCTATGTACTAAGTCAACAGATGGGCATTGTGCTAACAGGTGATCTAGGGAAGTATCTTGGTGTCCCTCTTCTGCATAAGAGGGCCTCCTATGTCACTTTTACTCCAATTGTGGAAAAGGTTCAAAAGAGGATGGCGGGATGGAAGAAGGGATGTCTCACAATGGCGGGGAGAACGACCCTTATCAAGGCAGTGTTATCTGCTATTCCAGCCTATCACGTGTAGACTATGCTTCTTCCCAAAAGGCTGGTTCATGAGCTAGAAAAGAAGAGTCGAGGTTTCCTTTGGGGCGACACTGTGGATGCCAGGAAACTTCATCTATTACCCTGGGATCTTATCAATAGGGACAAGACGGATGGGGGTTTATGTATTAAAGATATGAGGAAACATAATGAAGCTTTTATTATGAAACTTTGCTGGAGCTTATTAACAAAGACTGATACTCTTTGGGTTCGTGTTCTAAGAGCTAAATACAAATGTGGACCAAGCTTCCTACCGAAATTGAAGAAGCGGCGGAATGCCTCCCTTACTTGGCAAGGGATTTGTGCTGTTTGGCAGAAGTTCCAACATGAGGTAGGGGTGAAGTTGGGGAATGGAGAGAAAGCTTCTTTTTGGTTCGATAATTGGGCTGAGATAAATACTCCCCTTATTGACTTAGTCCCAGGTTGGGAATCTTTGGTTGATCGCAACACAACTGTTTCTGAGTTTGTGAACCCTTGGGGGAATTGGGACATTGAGAAGCTGACAAGATGGTTCCATCCTCACATTGTTGAGCAAATTACGAGTGCACACCAGCTATGTGAGGAGAGAGGAGAGGACAAACACTTATGGAAGCCTGCCTCTGATGGTTGTTTTCTGTTAGATCTGCTTACCATTTTTTTATCTGCAGGTAGTCACCAGCGAGGGACCCTTTCTGGAAGAAAATATGGCGATGGTCAGTGCCGGAGAAGATCAAAACCTTTATGTGGATCTTTGATCATAGGAGAACTCACACAGGGCAGCTGCGTGCCAGATGGGGCCTTGCTGAGACACCAAATTGCCCTTTTGGATGCAGGCAAGAAGAGACCCCTATACATTTGCTTCGGGACTGTGTCAATGCTAGGGAACGGTGGCTCTCTTTGGTGGATCTCTCCTTATGTGAGGAAGTCTTTACCTTGCAAGGAGTGGATTGGCTAAAGTGGAACATAGAAGCACATGCGGACAAGTACTTCACACAGAAAATCCGATGGTGTACCTTATACGGATACATCAGTTGGGATATCTGTGTTGACCGGCCTTGGGAGAGGAAGAGCGTTGTGACCCAATCAGTGCTCTAACCACTTTCCTTAGAGCTTGTGGTGATCAATCTATCTTTTTGAATTATAACTATAATGCAGGTCATACAAATGAGCAACCGGAGGGCAGTGCGGGTACTGTTGTCTTTTGTAATCTTGAGGTAGATGGTTCTGTCCTTAGTTCAGGTCGAAGTGGTTGCAGAGGTGTCATCTGCACAGGCGATAACCGGTGGATATGTGGATTTCCGATTTATATTAAAAAAACAGAGAGAGAATGTGATGAGAAACGTAAGGGTGAGAGGAGGAGAGAGAACGTATTCTCAGTGACCATTAATAAACTGCCACATGTTTTATTAGTCAAACAAAACACTTTTAATAGCCAAACTAATGGCCAGGGTGACATTGACAATTTTTTACCGCTTGAGGGCAATATTACCTTCAAAAGAACTTTCGAACACTCGGTGGAACTTCATGGTTACATTTTGAGCAAATTTACCCTTTAACCCTTTAATAATTTAATCTTTTTAATATATATTCTAAGTCATCAAATGATTATCTTGCATGGCAATAAATATAATTAAAACTATAACTGGTCTTTCAATTCAGTTAATGTGTATCTGACAAAAAATTGAAAAAAAGGTCGCATTCTTCAAGGTCAATCCGAACCTAAAAAAGAAACCTTCCTCTGGCAGTGTCCCCCTTCTTCGCCCTCACTTCCTTATTATGAGAACTTCAGGCTTCAACAATTTAAGGGAATATAGTGTCAATACTTCAAGTTTAAAATTTTCAACAAATACTTTTGAAATAAAAAACACTTTTTGAAAAACTAAAATTTAAGGGATTACTTAAAAAACACTTACAAGGAAGCAACTCAAGATAAAGCTGGAGAACCAATCTTTAAGGTGCATCTTTTTCGGCTATGATCAATAGAAGAAAAGGTGGGATTCATCCACGCGAAGGGTGAGTCAGGGCCTAAGATCAGATCAGGATGAAAGGTGTAGTAGATGGACAACAGGTGAATATTCTTGTACTACCTTTTGTTTGTCCAGAGGGACAAAGGAGGCTAGTTTAGCCGAAAGATGGTACAAGTCGAAATAAAACTTCTTTTATATACTTATCTTAGATTGCGTAAGATCACTTAAAATAAGTTATTAAAATCACTCACATAAAATAAAAGAATTGTTATATAAATATAAAAGTAAAAACATTAAATATGAACCATACATATTATATTTGGACGGTCTAAATTACAGTACTCATTGCCCTTAATGAGCACCATAACCAATTTCCCTTTTTAAACGTATCTAAACCATACGATACCCTTTCTCGTTGGTGACTCCAAGTACCTTTTTTGTTTAAACCACCTCTTAATTATTTTACCATTTTTTCTTCAATATAGATATCACTGCAAAAATTCTTCTTTGTGTATATTCATTATGAAGCTTATATTCTCTTGTATGATCACATATTTACTCCAATTTTATGTTCTTATTGTCCTTACAAAAGTGTACGAAAAGCCCACCAAGTAAGGTACAAAGCTAAAATTGTGCGTGCACCGCGTGAACATTAGAGTACACATTTAATCCATTTGGGAACGCGGTGGAAAAGTATTTTTACGTAAGTCAATGTAAATATGTGAAGGAGATTATATCATTTTACGGAAAAACACTGTTGAACAAACTTTTAAAATCCTAGAAGTGTTGTCAAACAGGATCATTTATATATTTGACCTATTAGTGGCAATTAATTGGAATATTAATCTTGTCTTATGGGGATGAAGGTCTTCTCATTTTATTACTACAATAATCCTACATTTATTTGGTCTAACATAATGTAAACTAAGAAATTTCGATATAAAGTTGTAACATTTTCCAAATATTATCTCTACAGAGAGATTTGAAATCTAATGCAACAATAAGAAATTTCATATGCTCTTAAATAAGAGTTGATCAGAATGATCTTTTATTTTGAACACAGTTACTAGGTTAATTACCCTCTTTCTAAGTTCTAACTAGATGGTTAGATACGACCTCTTAGACCGAATATTGCTACAATTTCAATATAGCTAGTTATCACAATTTCACAAGCAGCGTGACCTTGAACTGAGACGGAATCCGTGTGAATTGACCACATATGGCTTCTTCAAATAGCTTAAAACTTGCTCTCATTTACAAAGAAAATTCTTCGATTTGGTGACTTTTCATAAAATAAGACCAATATATA
The DNA here is from genome assembly GCA_025593235.1 of Vachellia pachyceras. Lineage (NCBI taxonomy): Eukaryota > Viridiplantae > Streptophyta > Magnoliopsida > Fabales > Fabaceae > Vachellia > Vachellia pachyceras. The sequence continues at coordinate 750 of JANTPZ010055558.1, read as the reverse complement.
TAATCCTATATTTTGGGTCAAAGACAAAACTAGTAATTATAATAAAAAACATAAATTATAGAAAACTTTAATATATTAGCAGCCTCCATAATGTAAGTTCTGTAGAACCTTCAATTTGTATGAGGTCACAACAATGTCAGTGAAATTTGATGGTATTTCAATCGAATTGATTAAGTTCTCCCGTTCAGATTAGGAATCGGTAGTAAATTTAATGAATATAGTCAAGTAGAAGAGAAAACCCGAATGCTTTTTCTGGAAAATCACCCCTTTATGTTTCCTTTAATGAATATAGTCAATAAATTGTACCCAAACCAAATACGACAAGCAATATTAACATACCATTAAAAAATTGTAGAAAACGTCAACATAATATTTGAAAGAAAATGGGAGACATTTTCAGAAAATTTTCATCTGTTCTTCCATGAAATTATCAATGTACTTTCCACCACATCAGCAGAAGCCTGTGGTTCTATATGTATAAATACCCGTCTCAAACTGGAGGCAAAAACACGAGAAGATTGAGAGGCAATATTGAAGAAAGCAAAAATCAAAATATATTAGAGTTGTTGGTGGTTTTTTTTAATCAGGATGAATTCTGAGAATAAGAATGTTGTTGGAAATAGCATTGGGTCTGGTAGGCAGCAGAGTTCTTCTCAGAGTAATCCTTCAAATGGTTCAAATCCAAAGGAAAGTAATACTGTTGGAAAATCTATTGGTGGTGGTCGAACTAAACCCAAAAAGCAAGGCAAT
>JANTPZ010055556.1:0-10651 GCA_025593235.1 Vachellia pachyceras | reverse complement strand
AGGTGTGGAATTGAAAATGGGTGTTTTGATGGAATTGAATTCCACATGGATTTACAATTCCATCAAACCAAACATGTCAACCTCATGGAATTAAATTCCAATTCCAATTCCATACTCCCATTTCCACCCTACCAAACAAGGCATTAGGTGGTGCAAAGCTGAAGGACCAAGGAGCTAGTGTATGTGGAGTAGAGTGGTGTGACGAGGCTGCTGTTTCAGCTGAGGTGAGGACGGATGAGGATGAAGGTTCAGTAGCAGTGGGTGAGTCATGGCTGTCGGTGGCTGTGATTGGTGTATTAGGGTTTGTAGAGGTTATTGCTGACTTGGCAGCTCTGATACCTAGAAACAATTAAAAATAATGTATGCTCCCAGAATGAATTGTCCTCTGGGTGTGTGTTACTATTTATAAAACTTGTTGACCAGTGATACAATGACACCTGTATATATAGCACGAATATTCTAGATAGTGTAACACTGAATAATATTAATGCATGTGTTATAAGAAATTATGCATAACTTGAACTATGAGTTTGATGTTTTCTAGGTGAAAACAATTAAAATTTAACTCATTAATCCAAAATAAGATTATGCTTTTGTAAGGTACTTAGTTATTTGTTTAAATTAATCAAATTTACTCCTTTTCTGTAGAAACCAAATATGTTCTTTCTTTTAAAGGTTATAAAAAAAAGTTCTTTTGATGAGTTCCGTAAGAGTCAATCATAATAATAAATTGGATGAGCACTCACAGATCTCCCTTGCCAATTATTGTAATATATTATTTAAAAACAAGAGATTTGGAATTAGAGAGATAAGATAGAAATAACGTTTCTTTAAAGGTCAAAATCGCATAGCACGTATGACATGGTTGACCAAATAGAGCAGCAAATAAAACTTCTGGATTAAGAGAGCTACTCTTAGTTGAGGTTAATATACCGGTTTGGATTAACGTTATAAAAACATGTTTATATAAGTCGGGATAAAACTCATTTCCCATTTTTGCTTGAGCCGTAAATCTTCTAAAGTCCTGAACCAGATGTTAAGTCAAGTGTTCTAAACAAACCAGTTAGAGAGGCTCATTTGAAAGAACATCTCTTGTCGAAGGAGCAAAATAGAAACTGCCTATTTGAAAGTCGAAAATAATCTTTTTTTTCTCTCTTCAAAATATCGTATATTGTATATTAGCTGCAATGCTTCGTATTATTATTTGTATGCCTGAAATCATTTTTATCTCCAAATTAGTAATTAACTATTTGTTAATAACACATGCAGTAAAGAAATACTTTTACACAAGTCAAGGTAAATATGTGAATGAAATTATCTTGTTTTGTAAAAAACACTGTTGAACTTACGTTTGGGGAGTATAGAAGTGTTGCCAAACACCTCATGAAAAATAATGAAAGCATTTACTTGGCGGCAAGAAACTTTATGTGCACGCTAGACACTAAGGTGTTAGTCTTAGTTTTGCAAGTAAATGGCATGACGTCATCATGTGCGTGTGTTTTTTTTTTTAAAATTTATGATCTTGTTATATAAGGAGGAGTGATCTTCTTCAGTCCTCACAACCATTAATTACAACACATCCCAGCTCTCTGCATTTGTCTTCATCTCTCTCAGCCCCCGTGGGAACTCAAGAAATGTCATTTTGACAATTTCTTGTAAAAGCCATTTTTCAAAGTTTTGCTGTCCTTTCCTCTTCCTTCAGGTAAACTATTCTTAACTTACACATGAAATTATTTTTATAAATTCATATAATTATTACTTTAATTCCCCCTATAATTGAATAATTATTTGAGGCCTCTCATTATTTCTAATAATTATTTTTTGGCTAATAATCTCTTAATTAGTTAAATATTAAATAAATACTAGAAGTTCATTTTGGAGTTATTGCTGTCACTTTAACTTCAATTCTAAGTCAAATATATTTTGGGGAATTATTCTCTTTATTTCTATGTTTCATCTATTTTGGAGATACAGGAAATTTGGATGTTGCACATAACTCCTTGCTACGCTTGGTTCTTTGTTTCCTTGACTGAATCTTGATTCTTCCTTCAAAATCCTTCTTTCGAGATGATTGATTTGGATAATGATTGTTAGTAAGTGATTTTGATGAAAAACGGGTGGAAATAGCTATAGTTTTTTTTTTCCTTTTTCTGTCCTCTATATATATATATTCATGAAATTCTACATGAAATTCCAAGTGGTATAGAGAAATAATATTTAAAAAATCTATTTCATATTATAATGAAATTTGCATCATTCTTTCCTTTAACATCCATTGACGAACTTTCAACCATATTCCGACATTGGAGCTTCAGGTTTTGTATTAATTATTATTCTATTTTGTAACTTTAAAAGATTGGTTGAGAGAGAAGACGACAGAATACGCTCAAAGTTCATGTGGAACGTCAAACAAAATTGCTTTGAAATAACAATAACAAATAACAAAACGGTTCAGATTTTTTTTATTTAATTAACTTGCCACCCATCGAAATGCTAGGTGGATAGTTTTATCCTATAACCCTAATTATATAGTATTTATTCTAAATGCAAAACTTTTATCGATTTTATTTCTAATTTTTATAATCTAACTATACACAAGAATAGATATTTCTAAGCAGTGTATCTACTTTTCTTACTGTTTTAAAAAATTAACTTATTCTTATATTAAAGATTAGATATAGTATAAGTCTAATGATATTTCAAATAAATTCCATTTCATATTATAATGGGATTTTCGTCATTCTTTTCTTTGACATCCATTAACGAAGTTTGTACCATTTTCCAACATTGCGGCTTTAGTTTGTGATTAATTATTATTGAATTTTGTAACATTATGAGAGATTGGCTCTCAGAGAGAAGATGACAAATCTATGAATTAGTATTCTAAATTTTTAATTATTTGAATAAATTTAGCTGAGATTTATTTGTTTTTAGCTTAGCCTCAAATTGACCCATACACGTGTACGACGCACAGTGTGATGCGGGAGATTATTTTAGAGATAAAAATATCAGTACGTGACAAGCTTTTTGCTTGCGAGTATTTTATTTTTATTAAATAAATGCAGATAAAAATGATATTTAGAAAAATATAGGCAAGGGAAAATTGTATGAGTTAGATTTAAAAAATAGAACAAGTTGAGTCATAAAATATTAATAGAAAGAATATATAAGATAAAGGAGTAAGAAAAGTAAATTAAAAGCTTTCAACCCCACTTCTCTAATGTTTTTAAATCCAAACCAAAAGAATTTTTCTTTCCCTTCCATTTCCATCCCATCTCCTCGTACCAAACAATCTCTTAAAGACCGTTTTTTTTGGGAATTTAAATAGCATTGCATAAATAAATAACAAATCAAGATGAACTGAATTAAACTAAAAACCGTACATCAAACAAGCAAGGAGAAGCTTCTGGGGTTGTTATTGAATATATATATATATAGAGAGAGAGAGAGACTGGCATACTGATTTATCGTTAAGCACAAGGACTACCAGAATACCATCCACGGCACCAACAACATTGTTATATTAAATAGTTTGCTGTCATGCTCGCTTTAATTGACACTGTATTATTTGTTCGTATGGTCATTTCGTACTCTTCGTCTGCATATTTTTTTTTTTTAATTTAGTTGCTTTCCTACTATATAAATAACTTCATATATTTCTGGTTTAATTTCTCTCTAGTTCCAAAATCAGAGCAACCAAAGCTTCAGGAAGCTCAAAAATCTCTATGCCTTCTTTTGCATCTCTCATTACCACTCTCTCTGGCCTTCAGGTCAGTCACTTTCACTCTCATTAATCTTCTTTCTTATAATTAATAACTCTTTGCTACTAATTAATGCTTATGATCATGTTGTGTTCCTTTCTTTAACTTCTCTCTTAATTTGCCTTAGTTCTCAAGTTTTCTGTTCGAATCTGCTCCATTGCGTTGTTTCATTAAGAGAACTTTAGAGGAACATGGTGTGAGCTTGAGAAAGTAACGATGAGCTCTTACTTTGGTCTTTTTTGCGTAGTTGTGTAGATATTAAATATATATATCTATATATATTGTCTCCCTTTTGAAGGTGTGTGTGTATTGGCTTTGTTAACTCTGTACTATAATTTGATGCTTATGTGTAGGTTATCTATCCATCAACCTGCAGCTTTTCGGTTTTTCATCGCAATATTAATTGCCATCGTTGGAGTGATCTTATCATCAGACTCATCAATATTTGATGAAGGATCTGCAATTTTTTGGGCTCTTATTACCGGAGTACCAATCATACTCATCATCTATGCCATCGCCACACTTGTCACCTCGCCTTCCTTCCCATTTCATCCATCGCAGAGCTTTTGAGGTCAGTGCATGAATATAAATATATATATATATATATATATATCTTCTCACTCTTTTTTTTGGCATGGAGCTGGTGTTTTGTTATACCTACCTCACTTTAACTAGAAGAATTTATCAAAAGTATAGATTGATCTGGATAACTCGTTACCAGTTGAATCAAGTGCTTGAGACCTCAAGTTAAGTTGATAGAACCCTTACTGGTTGAACTAAGCGATTGATTTTCTCACTCCTCCTTTGTCATATTTTAATCCTACTTTGTTAACCAAGTGAATTTTATCAATATGCTATGAATTTACTGCTTCCTTCTACTTGTACCAAGAAAGGAAGTTTAGTTTAATTTTGGGGGAGGAACCTCTCATTTTTTAGGGTTAGAAGGAACCCCCTCCGGGGGACTGTAGTAGTGAGAGAGTAAGAGAAGGTTGAGGCAGCAGCTTTAACTACGGCAAAATAGGTATCCCAGAAGCCTATCTTCAGCACTCTACTTTAACGACTCAAGTCTGTTCACACAAACACAGCCATTCAAAAAAAAATATATATAGATTGTTGATTAACTAATAAGTAACATTCACTTTGAAGGTTGTTGATTATTTATCGATGCTTATAATGCAGGTTCATCCCACGAGATGAAGGTCTTGGTCATTTTATCGAAGACCTAACTTCAGTCGTGCAGAGGCGCTTCCCAAATTCATCACCATTGGAGGAACACTCTGTAAGGACATGGACTTTAATCGCAAGCAGAAGCGTATATAGATATACAGGCGATGTTTTCTCAGGTTCTCTGGCTTGTGCCGTTTTAATATCGTTCCTAGTCTCTCGTCATAGGACGCCAAAATACGTTTTTCTTATATGGGCAATATGGCTTGTTTCATATTTGATTTAGAGAGCAAGGCCATCGCTCCCACTCATGCTCCGTACCCGTTTATCCACTATTTGCAATATTCTCTCCAATTATAAATATAAGTTCATGTTTGCAATGTAAATTAGGAGAGCTTAAATACTTTTAGGGTTGGAGGAGTGCATATATAGTTATATATTTATGTATGGTGGTTATACGTTTGTAAGATCAGGCCATTAGACTTCTCTTATGTGTGCTTCATAGAAACACGCATGATTGGATTTTTATATAAAGTTGTGTGTGTGTGTAATGCATACAAACAGCTGAGCACACAAACAGATAGGCCATTGGATTTTTTCACCCTTTCTATATAATGGATACGAACAGACGAGCACAGTGTGCCTCATTAAATATATGTTCCTCTCTATAGAATTCTTTATCTAGAAGACATATTTTTCCTCTCTATAGAAAAGCGTGTTTGGTAACGCTTTTCCAGAGCCAAAAGTGCGGTGCACAGTACCAAATATACTTATAAGTTACTGTTCACATTTTTTATCTGTTTGGGAAGGCTTATGGGAATAAGTTTCTTATGGGAATAAGTTACTTCTGCCAACACGTTGAAATACTGAGCTTTTACAAATAAGTCACTTTTTCCACCGCTTTCCCAAACACAAATCACTTTTACAATCTGATTTATTTCTAATCTCACTTCTCCATAAATCTTTATGCAAACAAGTTACTTATCCCACCGTATTTCTAAACGGACCCAAAGATCAGTGTGCCTCTCTATGTCGCAGGAGACATATTTTTCATTGAGTCATCGAAGCAGTAGTATTGACCAAGTACAAGTGATATGTGTAAACTCCAACGTTATTTATACGTGTAAACCCATTTAAATAATTAAGTGTTTTTATTATTATTTTAATAATATTATTATAAATATTAAATTCCCTCCATCCAAATTATGTAAAAATCTAGATTTACTAAAAATCTAGATTTTATGAGTAAAAATTAGTTAAATTTTAAATAAAAAATTTTCACAAGTTTTTGTTTTTACCCATATATACATAGTTAAATCTTTATGAAACTATAAGAACTAACATTTCAGGTAGAAGTAACCAGACGATTTGAAACTATAAAGGTTAAAACCAAAATGTAATTTACTGGAAACACTAACAATGATATAACCTTTAATATCATATAGTCGTACGTGCATGTTCATATCTCGAAGCTGTAAGTTTCAGTCATAAACAAATTGTTTAGAATCGTAAACATATAGTGGAATGATTCCCCCTAGGAAATGTTCAAAATTGCATAATGCTTCATGCATAGGTAATCATCTGAACACCAAAATACCCAACACTTTTATTGTAGAATCCGTCCCTTTCAAAATTTATTCCTTTCAACCTCATTCCATGGCCTTAGAGAATACAATATATGAGGAGTGACCTGTGATCTTCTTCAGCGCATGAAATTAAAACCTCACAACCATTACAACACACCCCAGCTCTCTGCCCTCCTTTCATCTCTCTCAGCCCACGTGGGAAATCAAAAAATGTCATTCGTAAAAGCCATTTTTCTGGGTTTTGCTCTCCTTTCCTCTTCATTTAGGTAAACTACTGTTCTTGCCTTAAACATGAAATTTTAATTAGTCAAATATTAAATGAAAATTAAAACTTCATATAATCTGTAAATTTTGTGCCTTCAGATAATCCTGTTTAGTGGACTGTCAAATACAATTAAAACTTTGATTTATTACTGTGATATACCAACTTATATTTTTGGCCGTTTTTCTTTTCTCGCATGAACGCGTAAAGGTGTACAAGTCTAGAGGCACAATATTTATTATTTTTTTTATAAAACGATACAAGTGAACTGGACCTTGTGCTTTAAAGAAACATGAAGCCGATGACGTAGCCTATATGAGCACTGAACAAAGACAGCAGAAATAAACACACACATAACCTCAAGAAGCCCAACTATAATAATTATTTAACCATTTACATTTGTTAAGAATGAATTTTTATACAACAAAAAATAATTTTAATACGTATTTTCAAACTTTTTTACATGTTATAAATTAATTTATAATATAATTTTACATGTTATTCGTATTTTCATACTAATTTATAAATTTAGACTATATTATGAAATGACCTAACAAAACAAGTGAACAAGAAACAGAAAGAACGTAAATTAAAGAAAAAATGCAGAGTTGAAGAGGCTAGCAATTGATGGAGACAGAGGCATATTGATATTAGGGCTAAGATACATTTTCACTCCAGGAGTTCTATCGGAGGAGTAATTTCTCGATGAATCAACTTGGACACAAACTATGACTGTTAGACCAGAAGCTTAATGCTGGCCTGTCTTTATAGTTACCATATGACTGGTTTTGATTCAGGTATTGGTTTTAAGTCTGCTTTCTGTGTACTGTATTGCCCGTGAGATGTATATGGTGGTTGTAACTATCTCACCTTGAGCATTTACCACTTGACTATTATTCAATCATCTGTTTTCTTTTTAAAAAACATATCAAAGTATAATGAGGCTGGAGGAAATTTATTATTATTTGGTTATTGTTAACGTTTGATTTATTTGAATGCAAATGTAGCATGCATATAGATATATATGTGTGTGTGTGTGACAATACATGAAGTAGAGAAGGCTAAGAACATCGCTGCATGGAATGTCGGTGGGGGTCCATTTGAACGATATTCTCTGTTAATAATGGCGCGCAGTTGCAAATTTAGCACCTACTTCAATAAAGGTAGTTGGATTAATAATGATTTAATTTATAATTTAGAAGGTCACAGATTCAACTCACCATTCTCTATCAGCATTCTTTAAATTTGAAGACATGTCTTAGTTTTTGAAAGCCCCAATCCTAACTTATCTAAAATTAATTGTCAGACCAATTATATTAAAATAATATAATTTAATTGCCAATAATAAAACTTTTCATTTAATACATTTACATACGTGGTTATCAAATATGACCTTATTTTAAGCATATTTTATATTTTAAGTAAATATTAATTATGGAACACAATAATTATACATACATCTATTAGCTTAATTCTATTATATTTATTTAAATGCATAGAGTGATTTTTTGTAAGAATATATTGATGATGAGAGTCTCTGAGTATTAAAAAAACAAGGGATTGAATAAACATAACAGAAAAGTATCATAAACAAGTAATTTGTATACTCTCGGCAAAAAGTCTAAGAAGTCGGCCGAAAAGCTCATTGTGAAGAAAGTCGTTATTTTTACCACAATAACACGATTTCTTGAATGGCTATTCATGAACAGCCATACCAAAACGTTCAGTGACAGCATAGTGACGTACGAGGAGGGTAGGTATGCACTATAAGAGCACACACACTCCATGATGCTTGTTACGCATATTCAGTCGGAAAAAGGAAGAGGAAGACATCGCTGCGTATTCAATTGTTCATCAATGGCTATTCTCTTGATGATCAGGTATGTAATAATCTTCCTTCATACCCTCCTCCTTCTCTGTTGGGCCTCCACTTCCGCTATGGCCATGATGGCACCCACCTCTTTTGCTGTAGTTCACGCACTTTTACTCCAGGGGGCCGCCATTAAGATTTCTGGATGTTCTCTCTCCCTTCCCTTTTTTATTTATCTCTTTCCTTTTCTTGTTTTACATTATTACTAGCTCCTTGCCGCAGCCATCCCCGAATCCAATGCGATTGTTGATTAATATAGTGATGATAATCATGCAGCTCCATTCATCGTGATGAATGTTTTGGTAACTTAATCCGAAAGTTAACTTCATGGGTCGAGATTTTGTACCCAGATGAATCACCGTTGCGTTCAAACTCCGCAAGAGCTTGGATTCTTATAGCCAGCAGAAGCATTTATAGCTACACGGCAGATGTTACCTCAGGTTCTCTGGCTTGTGCTGTGTTGATATCATTCCTCTTCTGGCCTTATGAGACTCCAATAAATGACTTCGTGTTCGTGTTATTCATCTGGGTGATATTGTTTGTTTTATATTTGAAGATCAACGAGGCATCAATTCCTGGAAATTAAAAGACAATGACTCCACAACTGTCTTGAAGTTCTCCACTCAATAAGCCTCATGGCATCAAAAACTTAACGTTAATATTGCTTATTTCCTCGTATGTGCTTTTGTACCATTGGTGGGGATTTTGTTGAATTCCGTACTGTTAAACTGTGCTTTTGGACTATTTTCGTGGATGGTCCAGATTTTTATTAAATTATATACACCAATGTAATTAATAAAATGAAATTTAAGGGATTAAAATCAAAATAAAAGATAAACTTGAGAGATTAAAGATTGTATTAGCTCCAAAATTTATTTACGTAAAATTAAATTTAGATTATTTAACTTTTTTTTTAACTGCTACAACTCGAACGTCATGTGCTCGTGTTGATGAAGCCAGCTCCTGCCAGTGAATATGTTTGGTGAGACGAATCCTTCGGGGATTTGTTCATCCAGTTCTAGAGTAATCCGGCTATGTTCTCGGTGCTTGACGCGTAAGGGGATGTTTGGATTGCGGGATTGGTATATAATATAACGGGATTGTTTGGCGGAGCGTTCAGAAAAGTCAAATGCTTAACAGTGTTTTTCCGTAAAACGAGATTATTCATTTACCTTGACTTACGTAAAAGTATTTCTTTACCGTGTTCCTAAACGAACACAACATCAAATCAGACTAAGGGCTTGTTTTGATAATCCGTTGGGAGAACGGATATAGATTCCGAGATAAATATGTGAGAGGAATTTTATCTCGGTAAGCGCATGAATGGCTTTTGGGGAGGCAAACGACCTCCCCAAACAAGCCCTAAGATTATAAAAATAAAATACATATAACCAAAGTAAAGTAAGTATTCAAACTCTCCGAAATAGCAGAAGTAATTTAATTTTTCTCTTTATAATTACTAAGCTCTGTTAGGACAAAAACTCATTTGGCTGAGAGAAATCAAATATGATATCTAAATTATACTACATTTTAATTGACACTATTACTTATTCGTATGGTCATTTCATACTCTTCATCAGCATTTTTTTTTCAATTTAATTGCTTTCTTAAGTATTTTTAATAATTAAAATTAAGAAAGTTTATTTTAGAAGCACACACCCATAATAATCTCACGAAGTCCCATGAAGTGGTATACAGAAATAATATTTTAAAAAATCTATTTCATATTATAATGAAGAGTTAAGGTATAATTTTAACAATTAAATTTTATTTAAAGAGCGTTTGACATCATAAACTTTCGGAAAGTGCAAAATACGTTACAAAAAAATGGTGAAAAAACGCGTTAAACCAGCCCAGAGGTATGTTACTTTTCAACTGTGGATCCCACTAAGTCAGTTTTCTCTCTCACCCTCCTACCACGTCATCTCTTCCTCGTTTCCCTCCCTCTCCTTCTCCTCCCGCCTAACGGCTGCTTTGCGGCCACCACTCTCATTTCTTGTCCCCTCCC
>JANTPZ010055554.1:0-10599 GCA_025593235.1 Vachellia pachyceras | reverse complement strand
CATCGCTTCAAACGGACTGAAAATATTTTAATGAACATTTGGAGAGAGAGATTATATGAAAACAATTGAACACGTATTTAATTATTATTTTTATTAACAAAATAAAATAGTAGTGTATGGCAAGAATAAATCTATATAAATTATTGCCACGAGTTTGGCGCTTTGAATATTAAGATCATGGTTCGTCCTAAAATAAAATTAAGATTAGCTGATTGGTTTACAATGGAAAACCACCAACGGTTTGGTTGAATTATTAGGAAGATTTCTAAGTTATAACAACCAATCTTTTCATAAGAACAACTAATGTTAACTATGTTTATATTGGGTCCGTTTGGTAAAACTGTTGAGAAGTACTTTTACCATTTACAAAGTAAATGTGTGAATGAGATTATCTCGTTTTGCGGAAAAACGTTGTTGAACGTGCTTTTGGGGTGTTGAGAAGCTTTACCAAACATCCCAATTATAAAATTAAGGAGTCACTGTGTTAACTAATACCCGGATACTAAATATGTGCATGTTTGGGAATAATTTATTCCCAACGATGCATGTAAATCAAGACAAAATTATCTTAAAATCTGTAAATTTTTTTAATTCCGTAAATTCTTCTCGAAATCTATAACCCCCTTCTCCTAACGGATTCCCAGATACACCCTAAATACATGTGCAAGTAATAAAGTGCTTGTTTGGGAACACCGTTTCTGTAACGGTACAAGCAAATCAAGATAAAACTATTTTAAAATCTGTAAATTCTTCTCGAAAGCTGTAAACTCTTTTCTCTTGACGAATTCTCAGCCACGCACAAAGTTGGTTTTTACTACAAATATACATACTCAATAAATATGTTCTCTTATACTTATTATTTTTTATCTAATTCTTTAATATACTCTAATTAATTAATTCTCATATTATTCAGCGGGAAAATATTGGCTCATGAATTTGATGACAATGTTAGGCCTATTTATGAATGCTTTACAGAAATACTTTTATGTAAATCGAGATAAATATGTGAAAAAGATCATGTCATTTTAAAAAAAATACTGTTAAATATATATTTTAACCCTATCAACCTTCGATGAAACATGCATGTTGTCATTGTGTGTATGAAAACATGAGGATTGTCATCTTATTTTTATTCGGTTAAAAATGAAGAGGGTACCTAAAGTTGACAGAGAAAAAAAAACCGGGGGGGGGGGGGAGAGGGTAAAGAAAGATGAGCACGAGCGGGTGAAGTGGGGCCCGGTGTGATCTGGCACTGGTAGGTTCGCTTGTTTCATATTGAATGAATACCATTGGCTCCTTCTTCTATTGTTCATATTAAAAACAATTATTACTCACCCGCGTTTTATAATATAATTAATTTATAAAAATTTAAACTAGTTAAACTGTTTTATTTATTAAAAAACAAGCTGTGTTAATTTGTTTGTTGTAGTGCATTGATTTTTTTTTAAAATACATACAAGAGGTAGTTATAATTATACGAGCCAGTAAAGAGGTTGGTTTTTCTCTACAATTTAATATATATACATTCATTTTATCAATATCATTATTTTTAAATTAATTTATTTAATTTATAAATCAATATACCATCTTTGTTGGTAGAAGGATCCTTATATAGGGAAGAATTGTTGATAAATGCTGTTAATAAATTAATCGTAGAATGAGAAATTCTAAATTATGTAACTGAGTTTTCACGCCATGTAAGTTAACTTTTATATTATGTGTAAATCAGTTTTTAAATTATACAATTAACATTTTCTATATGCAACTGAGCTTTCATGTAAAGATAAAGATAATGTCAATCTTATTCTGTATAATTTGTCAATGGAGGAATTCATTCTCGATTCTATCTTCTTATGATAACCCTAGAGGAAGTAACTAATTTTTATATGGGTATTTTAATAAGTAAATAACTAAAAAAAAGTCATTAATTTTATTCATTTAAATTTCAAGGCAATGAGTTGGAAGCTACATAGAAAGGCACTTTAAGCTAGAAGGGGAACAGGGAATCTTTGTTTTCTACGCACTTCAAGTTTGACTAACCTCTCTCTCTCTTAATTTACCAAAAATGCTTTTGACCATTAAAAAAGGCATTACACTTTTCATTGACCTTTTAAAAAGCCTTAGCTTTATATTACAACATGATGTTTCAAGTGGTCTAATATTAGACCACTTCAATCCAAACACCTCTTATAATTTGTTTGGACGTAAGGTTAAAAATAATTTTTACAGATCTGAAGGTAAAATCTAGATTTTAAAAAATAGCTTTTACAGATTTTGAGGTAAAACTTATATTTTGAAAAGTGATTTATGTTTGGGAAGTTATTAGCTTTTACGGATTCCGAGGCAAAAAAGTGGGTATGAAAGAGGAAAGTAGGCAAGAGAAAGAAAGAAAAAGTAGGAAATAGAAAATTTAGGTTTCAAACTGAAGTTTTGTAACCAAAATAGCTTTTAGAAAAAAAATTTCTTAGACAAAATCTCAATTTTAAGGTAAAATCTAGATTTGAAACTGTTGCCAAACGAGCCCTTAGATTTATTATACGTGCGGTGCTTACGAGGATCCAAGAGGGATTCATCCGTCGGTAATTTTTAATATAAAAGCCTTTTAATTGATTTTGAAAACTAATTATTCAATACTATAGTCCTTATTTTCTTCAAACCAGTTGCATGACTAATAGCTATTGTGCCTATTTGAAAACGCGGTAGAGAAGCACTTTTATCCAAATTAAGGTAAATATGTAATAAAGATTATCCCGTTTTGTGGAAAAACACTGTTGAACGTGCGTTTGATTTCTGCAACCGCTTTGCCAAACACACATTATTACTATTCTTTCTATCCTTAAATATAATACTCTATTTGATCCTTAAAATACAAGTACACTGATCAAGAAGCTTGCATGCATCTAATTTGGGTAATTCATATTATGTTAAGAGTAGGTGTACATAATAACTATTTAAATTTGCTAAATCAAAATTTTCATAAATGAAATTAATGATATCAAGAATAAATGACTAAAAATATACCTTCTAAATTTAGTGGACTAAATCAAAATTCACTATAAAGTTAAATGAATAAATATATGCTTTAATAAGTATTAATTAATGGATATCTCAAAGGTAATGTTATTTGTTTCAAACAAATATTAGAACATGAAAAATAAATATAATTTTTGCTATTTTTTCAACACACGAATATGGATGAGTAAGTTTTAAAATTTATTTCATTTTAAAAACAAGGTTAATGATTTAAAGGTGTTTTACAACAAAAGAGTGGATTTAAACGTGTAAATTATTTATTTCTCCCTTAAATCTCACTCGCATGTTGTAGGCTTCTAGACCCGATTTGTCCTAGTGTGTGATTATCTCTGGATTCCATCTATTATTTCAAGAATTGTCTGATTTTCTAGAAAATATCGTAATGGTGACGTCACTGATACAACCAGTTATTGAAATTTTATAACGAAATTTGTAATCTGATCTAAATAGGAGAATTAATGAATAAAAGATTTAAAGATTTACAAAATTACCATAAGGTTTCAGGAGTAGCTGTTGAAGTTGTTATTAAAAAATTTATCAGTCTTCATTAATAACTTCAATAGCTACTCCTGAAACTTTATGGTAATTTTATGAATCTTTAGGATATTTTATTCATTAATTCTCCTATTTGAGATTTGATCATAAGTTTCCAAATCTTATATTACAATTAAAATGCACCTAAACACAGTTCCCACAAGTCAACTTAAAGGTTGCACCTAAACACGTTCTTCACAACATTTGACTATTGAATACCATCGCCCAATCAACAACAACCAAAATAAATGGGCAGTGTGGTTTTGTTTTTCAATGGTTCAAGTAGGCCACATCCATGTTTGGAAACACCGTTTCCCAAACGGTACACTCATTCTAATATAAAATCATCTCGAAATCTGTAAAAATTATCTCAAAATTCATTAAAATCATCTCAAAATGCATAAAACCATCTTAAATCCGTAAAATATCTCGGAATTTGTAAACTCTTTTCTCCTAACGGACTTTTCAACTCTCATCTGTCCATATAAATATATCATTCTAAGATATCTTTTTTTTTTTTTTTTTGCCGAAAAGGATAACTTCCATTCATAATCAAACAAAAACAGATACAAAAAACCATAACTGAAGTCAGTAACAAATCCCTATAAACCAAAAAAACAAGATCAAAGACGACTAGAATTAAAAAAGATTAATCTCAACAGAAAACAACGTCAGTCATTATCCAAAACAAAAGCAGAAGCATCCCTCTCCATCAGTTGAAGTAAGCATCTAGGAGGTCTCCACACCCAGTCAGCTGAACATAACCCCATAACAGAAGCTTTAGCAACCCAATCAGCTACTAAATTGGCTTCCCTGGAAATCCACACAAATTCGTGGTTTCTAATTAAATCTCTTTGAAACAGAATATTTTCCAAAAGGACATCACAGGACCATTCAGGTACAAAACATCTATTATTAATACAATTAACAAGCACCTTACAATCCGATTCAAAGATAACATCATCAAGCTGGTTATCAATAACATATTTAATAGCTTCAATCAGAGCCATACATTCCGTCATAAACGGAGACTCTGATCGAACCAACTTGTTTACCCCATCCAAAACACCTCCATTTGAATCTCTTAAAACAAAGGCAATAGCAGCAACTCCTTTTTTCTTAACAAAAGCACCATCAACATTAATTTTAAGGAAATTACCTCTAGGAGGCATCCATCCCTTTTTAGCTTTACTTCCAACATTCTGAGTAATAGTAAACCTCCCAAGATCCTGAGTACCTATAGACTTTTCCCAAAATTCATTCAGATTTGCCCTAGCCTGGTTAAAAACAAAAATAGGGTCAGGATTGATATTCCTAAATAAAAAGTCACACCTTCTCTTAAAAATTTGCCACAACATCATAGCTAGCAAGGCCTTATTCCATTCATTCATATCTGTTTTACAAAACAGCCAATGTAACCAGACCTTGATATCCTGACACTGACTCTCATGACTCCGAAAACCAAAGGAACTCCCAAACCAAGCAAGTTTAACCCATTCACACGTTAAAAACAAATGGCTAGAAGATTCCCTACTACTTTTACAGATAAAACATAAATTTGTTACAGCACAATTTCTTTTCATCAAATTTTCCATTGTTGGTAAAGCATTAGATAATAATTGCCATATGAAATTTCGCACTTTCTTAGGCACTCTAAGTCTCCAGATTTCCCTCCACAGTCCTTCATGATCTAAATAAGAAGATTCTACCCTTAAACTATCCCTACTCCTCACTAATTTCCCCGCAATGCTGTATCCCTCTTTCACTGAATAACTACACTTAGAACCCCCTGTCCATACCCATTTATCCTCCCTCCCTGAATAAGCCAAAGGTACCTTCTTAATAGCTTCTTATTCAAATTGTTCCAGAAAAGGTTCTATAATTTCTAGATTCCATACCCCTCCATCCCTAATATCAGAAATTTTCAAATTGGATAAGGAAGGGAAAGGGCAAGGAGAGGCTAACCTAAAACCATACAAATCTTTAACCCAAGGGTCACCCCAAACTCTAGTTTTCCTACCATTTCCAACACTTACCAAAACATTCTTCTCAAGAACTTTCCTTCCTTCCAGAATGCTGTTCCACACCCAAGAGGATGTACCTCCCTTTTTTGCTTCCAGAAAATTACATCTTGGAAAGTACCTACCTTTCAATACCTTCACCCACAATTGATTGGGCTCACAGAGAATACGCCAACCCAATTTTGCTAGCAAAGCCAAATTAAAAGCTTCAAAATCTTTAAACCCCATCCCCCCATTTAGTTTGTCATCCTTCAATTTTTCCTTAGCCACCCAATGGATTCTCCTTTTATTGTCACCCTCCTTCCACCAAAAGCTAGATATAAGTTGGTCAAGTTTGAGCATAGCAGATTTTGGGAAAAGAAAACAAGACATGGGATAAACAGGTATAGCATTAGCAATAGATTTAATCAGTACCTCTCTTCCTACTTCAGTTAGAAAACCCCTCTGCCAGCTCTGTACTTTCCTCTTGACTTTGTCAATAACAAAATTCACAGCTTGAGTTTTGGTTCTGCCCCAAGTTGTAGGTAATCCTAAGTAGTTTCCAGGTGTATCAACCGCTGCAATCTGAAACAAAGATCCAATCTCTTCTCCCATTAAATCTAGAACAGAACTAGAAAAGTATAAGCAAGATTTTTTTACATTCACCAATTGTCCTGACATTTGACAATACATATCCAGAAGACATTTCATATTTCTACAGTTGCCAATTTCAGCCTGAAGAAAGAAAACAGAATCATATGCAAATAAAGAATGAGTAATCCATGGGCACTTTGAAGCCAACCTTCTACCTTTTATCCGTCCCAACACCTCCTCCTTCTCAATCATTTTTGAAAGCACATTGCTTACCAAAATGAACAGATAAGGTGAAAGTGGATCACCTTGCCTTAAACCACGCTTAGGGACCACCTTTGATACTCTCTTACCAGAAAGCATTAAAGAAAAATTAACCGAAGACAGACACCAATAAATTCTTTTTACCCATTCCTTACTAAAACCAACTTTCAGTAAAACAGCCACTAAAAAATCTCACTTTATTCTGTCATAGGCCTTATTCATATCAAGTTTCAAAGCAAACTCAGAAATATTTTTCTTCGTTTTCAAATGGTGAAAAGCCTCATGAACTATGACAATGTTATCCTGAATAAGTCTTCCTGGAACAAAAGCTCTTTGACATTCAGAAATCAACCCATTGAGCAAAGGTTTGAGTCTATTTGCAATGACTTTTGAAAAAATTTTGTATGAGAAATTACACAAGCTAATGGGACGATAATCATTAACCGATTCTGGACAATCGACTTTAGGGATAAGAACCAAATCAGTAGAATTAATATCTTGTAGATTAAAACCATCAAAAAAGAATTTTCTAATTAGAGAACAAACCTGATCGCCCACCACCTGCCATTCCTTCTGATAAAAACTCCCAGTGAAACCGTTGGGACCTAGGGCTTTCGAACCCCCAAGTTCAAAAATGGCTCTTTTAACCTCTTCATTTGAAACACAGGCCATTAATACTTCATTGTCCTGCTCGGTAATAACTTTGTCCAAGTAATTGAGAATAATATTGAAATCCCTTACCCCTGAACTGTTAAAAAGATTTGCATAGAAGTCTTCAAAACATTTCCCAATCTCTTCTTCTCCCTCAGCCCAAGAATCATCACCCTTCCTTAATCTTGTGATCTTATTCTTGCATCTTCTTTTTACAGTAGCCATATGAAAAAATCTAGTGTTCTAATCTCCACACTTTAGCCACTGCACCCTAGATTTTTGAGCCCAGTAAGTCTCCTCCTGCTCCCAAAGGATATTCAGCTTATTTTTCAAATTAGCAACCTCCTGAGCTGTAGTCTCATTCCAATCCTTAGCCAAGTAGTCTTGAATCTGCCACATCAGAGTATTAATAGCCTTGAGGTTGTTTCCAAATTCCTTACAATGCCACTCAGATAGTACCTTACTTAAAGAATTTAAATTTTCCACAAAATTATCCAAAACCACATCATTACTACTGCCCTTCCAATTATATTTAATTAGTTCTTCAAAATTTGGATGAGCTAACCATCTCAAATCAAATCTAAAAGTCTTGGGAGTCAAACCATCATTGAATTCAAAATCCACAAGTAAATGACAATGATTTGAACCAATTGAACTCAACACATTCCCTTGACCTTTAGCAAACTTCTCCCTCCAATAAATATTTACAACTATTCTGTCAATACGTTCTCTAATAAATTCACCACCCTCCCTGTTGTTAGCCCAAGTGAACCTACAACCTTTAGTTTCCACTTCCATCATTTCACATTCAGTCATGAAATTCCTGAATCTCTCCATATCTCTATCTGTAACAGCTCTACCTCCTTCCTTATCAGAATGGTATAACATATCATTAAAATCTCCCAAGACTAACCAAGGAGATCCATCCACAGGTCTTAACCTTTTCAGCTCAGTCCACCATGCCAATTTTAGACTAACATCCGTAGGGCCATACACACAAGTAATTGCTCCCAGCCTCTTCCCATTTAAAATAGTCTCATTAATATGAATACAATTCCTATCCTCCTTTCCCACCGAAATATTCAGTCCATCATTCCACTAGCAAGCTAAACCACCAGATCTCCTTATAGGATCAACATAAAAGGCATTCAAAAAACCTAACTTTCGCTGTACTCTTTCAATATTTACCATCCTCATTTTTGTTTCCGCCAAAAAAACTATCATAGGTTTATGTGTTCTACACAGGAACATTAGATGACGAATTGTTAAGGTGGTTCCTAAACCTTGACAGTTCCAAAAAATGCATATCATTGCTCACCGGTGGCTGTATAAGGCCAGCCACCTTGCCCTTTGATAGAAAGTAACCCTTCCCCAAACTCCAAGTTAGAAGTCAATGCCATACCTTTAAAGAGCTCCCTTTTCACCTTTCCTTTTTTCTTTTTCTTCCTCTTCGCCTCATCTACATCCGTCCTCCCTGTTGCAAATTGTAATGATCCCGAGAATTCAAAGGATTTCCCTGTGCCTAGCATATCATGACTGCTACAAACATTTTGATTCTCTGATGCTACCTGACCTCCCATTTCATCTCCCAGGCCTCCATCTGCTAGCTCTATCAGTCTTACTTCCGCCTTGCTTGGCGATTCTTCTCTAGAGCTCTTACTTCTCTTGGCAATGGGTGACACCCATTCCTCATCAGCAGCCCTTTTTAAAACTACTCGATTTAGCTTATTTGTTATCGCACCAATCCCTAGCCCCCCAATAGAGATAATTGCTCCGACGTTCGTGGCAGCTTCCTCAGAATCCTCTGGCAATTTAACACAGTAAGAGAGCCTTGTTCATTTCTCCCATAAACCACTCCATCCTTCTTGTCAGCTGAATAGAATGACCTGGGCCTCCTACTCCATTTACTAGGTCCAACAGAAATATTTTTCCCCATTAAAACATTAGGCCCTGAACCGTCGGGCCCACCCAGAATTTGTATAGCCTCTGTAGCATATTGGGCCTGTCCTCTTCCACTGCCTTCAGGCCCACATTGAATCCCTGCCCCACTTGAAATTCCAACTCCCCCAGAGACCAGCATACCACTTAAAGATCTCATATTTTCCGAAGTGGAGCCTTCTCCCCAATTTTTGGAAAAAGCAACTGAAGTAAAGTCTTCTTTATTCTTCTCGGTACTAACACAAACTCCTGAATCCATGTGCTTGTAATAACTACAAACGCCTTTCCCATGCACGTCCTTTCCACCCCCTTCCTGCCTCATCGTCTTCTTGACCGGATAATTTTCTGGCTTGATGACTTTCTTGGCATTCCGAACAGCAGGCGTGCAAATTGAAGAGTCATATCTATTCCTTTGCTGTTCTTCCTCCCCCCTTCGAAACTCACAGGATTTACAGTCATGTCCCAACCTTCCACAATTAAAACAATATTTTGTTAATTTTTCATATTTTACCTTTATACCTGCATTATCCTTCATCCCCGGATGCGGCACACTGAAATCAGTAACCAAAGGCCTCTGTATATCTATCTCCACTTTTGCTCTGCCAAAACTGCGCTTTGGACCATTCTTCTCTTCAGGATCCTTTATATCGATGACCTTCCCAATCCTTTCTGCCATCCTTTTGATATTAACCATTGACATACCTTCTGGTGGCACGTCATGGAACTGCACCCAGAAGTTGTTGGTATTAAACTCCAACTCATTGTCAGTAGCAAAAGGTGGTCAATGCTTAAGGGTCATTATATTATTCCTTACAAACCATGGCCCTTCTTCTAAAATACGCTCTGCTTCCGCTTTCCTATCAAACGTGAATGAAAAGGTATTCACTCCAATGGGTTTAATCTCCAACTTTCCTTCCACCTTCCACACAGGAAAGAGGACATCCTTTATAGTTCGTGCCCCTATGCTAGTCTGCGAAATGATTTTCCCCACCAAAATATACTCCTCCAAACTTCCCTCGCCTTCAGTCTTCCATTGGAACTCCAAAACATCTATTTCCTCCTCCATTGTCAATCTTCGATCAAACGTATCCCCAGTCTCTATATCCATTTTCTCATACAACCACTCCTCCCCACACAGCAGGGAAAGAACTGCTCGTAAAAACCAGTACAAAAACTGAACCACCATGCCGGTGAGGTTAATCGTCAGGCACAGAGAAATGCTCCGCTAGGGCTCCACTTCGAGAGAATTTGAGCTAACAAATTATTTTAAGATATCTTTTTGAGCATGCAGCATTATAAAGTATTTTTTTTTTTTTGCATTAGTCAAGCACTTTGAAAAGGATATTAGATGTCAAAATGCTTCAAAGTTTTGGATGCAAGTAAAAGACACTTAAGGATATTAGATACATAAAAAAATAATTTATGATGCTGGATGTAGTTTAAGGGTTCGTTTGGCATCAAGGTTTTGAAACCTAGGTTTTCTCTTTCATACTCTCTTTTTACTACTCTTTCTTACTTTCCTCTTTCTTACTTTTTCTCTCTTTCTCTTTCTCACTTTCCTCTTTCATACCCACTTTTTCTTACTTTT
>JANTPZ010055551.1:0-10236 GCA_025593235.1 Vachellia pachyceras | reverse complement strand
GCATGAAGAAGAGGAAGACATGAAGAGAGCAAAAATCCACAAGAAGGCCAAGTCTAGGTAAGCTCTCACAACAACTCTTGCATATTCATGATCTTTAGCTTCTCCTCTTCAATTCTATAGGTGTATTTTCATGTTTCATGGTGGACTATGTGTGCTGGAGCTATAAGATGTTTGAGAGAGAAAGTGAAAAGGAGATATATTTAGATTAAAGAGTTGTTAGAAAACAACTCTATGCATTATTTGAAAACTATTGGTAGTTGTAGTGTATTATTTGGATGAGTATTTGAATTTTTAGTAGGAAGCTACTGTTCATACAGCCCTGGCCGACAATATTCATGAATGAAAATGGATGATTTTATGATATTCAATTATGGGAAAATGGTTTAGGAATGTGTTTATGTGACAGCCTATTTCTTTTTTCTAAAAAAAATCTCTGCCATACGTTATCAGAACGTGTGGCAGGAAGGAAGGCTCAGGGAAGCTTCTTATTAAAAAAAGATTGAAAGCCACACGCGCAGACACCCATCATCATCAGCTTTTTTATTAAAAAAATTTGAGGGGTCTCACGCTGTGGGGGGTATTATAAATACCCCCACACACCTCAACACCACACACACATCACACACTCACAAACATACATTTGAGAGGAGAGGGAGCCGTTAGAGAGAGAGAGTGTGTGTGAGAGAGAGAAAGGAGTACAGGAAAGTGTTATTCAGTCTCAGGTTCTGCTTGTGGGATTATTTGGGTAAGAAAAATGATCTATTTTCATTAGACTCTTTTTATGAAAGTTGTTCTAAATATTTTTCTCTTTCTATTGGTAGTAATATTATGTTGATTAGGAAATATTTTTGGACTCAGATATTTTTCCTGTTGTAGTTTTATTAGCAAAAGAGCATATATTAGTAGAGTGATTTCCATTATTATTTTCTGTGAGAGTAGAGTTATTTATTGATATCTAAATTATTTTTTAAAGTATTTATCTATTTTGTTGCATAATGCTTCTAACATACAGAATATTTGACCAACTAAAGTTGAGTTAAATATTTTATTTGAGATTTTGAAAGTAATAGTAAATCTTAAATAACTTAAATATTTTATTTGAGGCTATTGGAGGTAATCATAAATTTTTATGAGTTAAATATTTTATTTGAGGTTTAAAATTTTAAGATGGAATTTTTGAGTTTGAAGTTATTTTTTTAGATGTTAGTAATTTTTAGATATATTGTGGTATATAAAGATTTTTGATAAAATGAGATATTTAGAAAATCGCTAACGATTTTATTTTATGAGTATTTGGAATTCTAGAGTAATTATGAGTTTGGTGTAAACATAAAAAATTTTTGTTGCGGCCTAGAGTGATATTAAGAACTCTATAGGGGTTTAAGTCCCTAAATTATTATTTTTACCACTTAAATTAGTTATTAAACTAATGTATGGTAGCGTTTAACTGTGTAAATTAATTGGTGATTGGGCTGTGGTTGGTTGCTTTATTCTCAATGCTAGTAGGATTTAGCTTGGAATTGAGGTAATCGGAATTAATTTCTTTCATATGTATGTTGTGGATTGTAAGGTGTTTTCTATACTTTACTTTCTTTATGGAAAAATTTAATTGTGATTTAGAAAATTTTACATATTTTTATATATGAAATTTATTCAGTGAAGCAGTGTATTTTTAAACTATAATAGTGTTTTATTATACATGAGATAATGTGACATTTGTGATGAATGATATGAACATGGCATCGGAATGGTATAATGGGTGTGCATTTATATTTATGTGTGGGTTACTTCGGGACAAACGAAGAGTAGTGAATTATAGAGCCCCTCAACTTTTACTGGTCCTTGGCCCGGATTTAAGCTAAATTGGTGTGAATGAACACCTCCTTACCTTGGCCTGTTGCAGGTGCTATAGGAGGGGAAGTGTTCTTGAAGTGACTAGCTAGCCGTTGGCCAGGTATACTAGCACTGATAGGCTGTACCATGTCCAAAAATTATAAGGCGGAGTAAGTGGATAAGGGGTGAATTGATCTTAATAAATATTACGTTGTGAATTATTATTGTACTGATAAACCCGCTTCTCTGACTTGCATTCATATCCTGCATATGTTAGAAATTGATTTCGGTTACTGAGACGCCATGTCTCACCCCGTTGTTGCTATTTTTTTTTTCAGGCAATACCTCTATTTCTGATAAAGGCTAAGGGAAGCAGCCAGAGGCATAATTATTAAACATTGTAGTCCCTTTCTGGTATTGGTATTGTATTGAATTTTATATTGCCATATAGGACCTATTGTTATGCATCATGATAAATTGTATTTTGGATGACTGGCCAGGTGAACTTGTAGGCACTGTGTTATTCGGTTTATTATTTGTGCTAAGGGAATCGGATTTTATGTGACAATTTGTGGATGGATCTTGTGTCCAAGATCCGGGATGCTTTATTAAAAAAAATTGCTTCCACATAACTTTGTCGTTATTTAATTATTTTTGGTTAAATTATTATGGTATAGATTTTGGTCCTTTCAACTTAATATTCAGAACTGTGTGTTTTGTTTTCCTAACTCTGTGGTATATTGCATTTAGCATATGGCAATATAAAATCCGTACATACTACTTCCCTTTGTTAGTGTGTTTTACTGCTTATTCTTATTGTTCTCCCTCTATGATAGGTTTATCCCTTAGGTGGGGAGAGATGGTTGATACGAGGCATACTTGCATTGGTGACAGTAGCTAGCATAGACCTAATGGGCCTCAGCAACCTGTATCGGATGCGGAAATGTTACGGTAGGTATATCAATTGACCCTTTCAATGAACGAATGGGTGAAAAGACTTGAGGAAGACAAAGCCAATGAAAGGGCAAGTATAATAGTCATACGCAGGAGCTCAATCTGAAGGAAGAGGAAGGGAACATTGGCCATGCTGAGGGGCCATTTACACATTCGTAGGATGTTGAGTCAGGGGAATTGTCAGAACAGATGTCTACTCCTAATATACTTACGGTGTGGAAGCACTTAAACCATTTCCATCTAAAGACATTCTCGGGAGGATCACCGATGGAAGCGGAGGCCTGGATTTATAAACTAGAGATGTTGTTCGATTCGATTGTGTACGACAGTCATCAACGGGTGCTAGCCGCTAAGACTCTACTAGCAGATAGTGCTTTAGATTGTTGGAACACAGATAAGCCAAATGATGGGCTCCGACTTGACTGGAATGAGTTTAAGTCAATGTTCTTTGATTTCTACTTCCCCATTGACGTAAAGAATCAAAAGGAGGCCGAGTTCTTCATACTTCAGCAAAGGGAAATAGATGAGAACACATTTATATCCCATTTTATGGAGCTGTCTAAGTATGTGTCATAACTGGATCAAGGAAAGGCAACCCACAACCATTGGTTAGCTAGGCAATTGTTGGAGAAGTGCAACGAGGAGGTCAAATTATGGTTGGGTATCTATGACGTCATAAGTCTCGAGAGATTAATAGCTAAGATTCAGGAGGTCTGTAGGAGACACAGAGATGATCCTAGTTCCGTGATAAGGGATTCTCATGGTCAGTTCAGTAACCATGTAGGAGTAACAGGAGGAATTAGTAAGAAGAGTTATCCTTCAAGCTCTAGAGGATTTGGTAGCAGGATAAGCTTCCACCATGGGGCTTCCAGTAGTGAAGTCATCCTCCTATGAACCAGAGTTACAAGAGTCACACCAGGAAGAGTCAGAGATCTCAGCGTGGATCAATGGCATCTGCCCTTAGCGTGACTCAGCGTCCTCCTTATACTCGTTATGGGAGAGTACATCCAGGCGAGTGTTGGACTTGCTATTCGTGTGGAGAGAAGGGACACTTGGCGAGGAATTGTACTAAGGGAAAGAAGGAGAACCCAACTTCTAAGCCATCAGTACCTGGGTGCGTATTTACATTGACAGTTGAGGAGGCGAATGCTGCTCCTAACCTTATCCGAGGTAACGTTTTACTTTAGAGTCATCCTTTATGTGCCTTATATGATTCTAATGCTATGCATTCTTTTATCTCCTACGACTGTGTGGAAAGATTACAATTTGTTATGCATGATTTACCTTATGAGTTGTGTGTGGTTACTCCTGCTAGTGTATGTGTGAAAACGGTTAAAGTATGTATGGGTATGATGTTTGTATTTGAGGGTCGTGAAACGACCAATAATTTGATATGTCTACCCCTGAAGGGTATTGATCTGATTGTAGGCATGGATTGATTATCAGCTAATGATGTATCCTTACAATGTAAAGAAAAAGTAGTTTAATTTAATTCATGCATAATGGTGGCAGAAATGTAACAATGTTTGACAATGTTCTCAACAGCCCAGGTAGAAAGAAGTTTAAGGAAGGGTTGAGAAGCCTTCATAGTATTCTTCTCGATTCAAGCAAATTCAGAAGGTAGTATTGATCAAATTGAAGTGGTTAAGGAATTTCTGGATGTGCTTCCAGAGGAGATAACCGGATTACTGCCAAAATGTGAAGTTGAATTTGCGATTGAGTTAATAGCAGGAACATAGCCTATCTCCAAGGCTCCCTACCAGATGTCACCTCTAGAGTTGTCTGAACTAAAGCGGCCGATTGAGGATTTACTAGAGAAGGGCTTGATTCAGCCTTGTGTATCCCCTTGGGGTTCACCAGCCCTATTTCTTTAAGAAGAATGATGGTAGCTTGAGACTCTGCATTGATTATCGGCAGCTCAATAAGGTCACTATCAAGAATAGGTATCCTTTGTCAAGGATAAATGACTTATTAGATCAGCTAATGGGTTTATCAGAACTTTCAAAAATTGATTTAAGATCAGGTTATCATCAGTTGAGGGTGAAAGTGGAGGATATTCCAAAGACTGCTTTTTGTACCTGTTACATTCATTATCAATTTCTTGTCATGCCGTTCAGATTAACAAATGCATCAGTTGTATTCATGGATTATAAGAATCAAATCTTCAAGCTCTACCTAGACAGATTTGTGGTTGTATTTATTGATGACATTTTGATTTATTCAAAGAATGAGGAGGAGCACAGAGAACATCTTCAGATTGTACTGCAAGTTTTAAGAGAACATCGACTGTATGCGAAGCTAAGTAAATGTAAATTATGGTTGAAGGAGGTGAAATTCCTAGGCCATGTGGTCTCGACAGATGGAGTAGCAATAGACCCTAATAAGGTTGATGCAATATTAAAATAGGAGCCACCTAAGTCAATGACTGAGGTGTGCAGTTTTGTGGGTTTAGCTGGTTATTATTGTCGTTTTATAGAAGGATTCTGTCGGATTGCCACGCCACTCACCGATTGACTAAGAAAAAGCAACCGTTTGCTTAGGATGAAAAGTGTGAGACAACTTTTCAGGAGCTGAAGACTTGATTGACCATTGCACCAGTCCTTGTTATACCTGACCCGTGTAGGCCATACACAGTGTATATAGATGCCTCATTGAAAGGTTTAGGTTGTGTGCTAATGCAAGAAAGAAAAGTTGTGGCGTATGCATCACGTCAACTGAGACCTCACGAAGAGAATTAGCCGACACATGATCTAGAGCTTGCATTTGTGGTGTTTCCCTTAAAGATTTGCATGCACTATCTAATAGATCCCAATTCAAAGTCTTTAGTGACCATCAGAGTTTAAAGTATCTTGTAGATCAGAAGGAGTTGAACAATTATCAAAGAAGGTGGATGGAATTCTTAAAAGACTACGATTTTGAGATAAAATATCATCCAGGGAAAGGCAATGTCGTTGCAGATGCTTTAAGCTGGAAGTCAATGCACATGTTTCATATGTGTGTAACTAAATATAACATTTTGGAGGGATTATTAGATGTTTATCTTGAGCCAAAATCGAAGGTAACATTGCATACAGTAATTGGAAATTTTGATTTTTATAATAAATTGAGAATGACCCAAATAGAATATGACTGATTGATAAGGATTAGAAAAGAGCTGGAGAATAGTGAAGTTCCAGGTTATGACATTAGGGAGAATGGTATGTTGAGATACAAGAAGAGGATTTATGTTCCAAACAATGAAGAAATCAAGAAGGCTATTTTTGATGAGGCTCACCGAAGCAAGTATACCATTCATCCAGGCATTACTAAGATGTATCAAGGTCTGAAGCAAGGATATTGGTAGGCAAAGATAAAACGAGATGTAATAGACTTTGTATTGAAGTGTCTAACTTGTTAGAAAGAGAAGATTGAGCATCAAAAGCCTTTAGGACTACTTCAACTTTAGAGATCACTAGGTAGAAATGGGATAGTATCTCCATGGATTTCATTGTAGGATTGGCAGAGACTTCTGCTCGTCATAATGCTATATGGGTTATCATGGATAGATTAACGAAGTCAACTCATTTTCTTCCTATCCATATAGGATATACTTTGGAGAAATTAGCCAAGCTATATGTTGATTGGATTGTTCGGTTGCATAGTGTACCTACGGATATTGTATCAGATTGAGATCCAAGGTTCACATCGAATTTTTGAAGGCATTACAAGAGGCTTTTGGGACTAGGTTAAAGTACAGCAAGGCCTATCATCTGCAGATAGACGGTCAGACTGAGATAACGATTCAAACTCTCGGGGATATGTTAAGGGCTTGCACCATTAAACTTCCAGGTAGTTGGGATCGTCACTTGCCTCTAGCGGAGTTTGCCTAAAAATAATAGTTAGCATTCGAGCATCCAAATGGCTCCTTTTGAGGCGTTGTATGGTAGGAAGTGTATATCTCCTTTGTGTTGGGTTGAATTGAGTGAGAGAATTGTGATTGATCCTGATTTAGTAAATGAGACAACGAAGAAGATAGAGATGATCCGTCAAAAATTTTTGACGGCACATAGCAGACAGAAGAGCTATACAGATAGACGGTGTCAACCCTTGGAGTTTGAAGTGGGTGATCACGTGTTCCTTAAGGTTTCACCAGTGACTGGTATTGGTAGATCTATTAAAGTGAAGAAGTTAACTCCCCGATTCATTGGTCCATACGAGATTTTGGAGAGAATCGGACCAGTTGCCTATCGAATTACCTTGCGTCTCACTTGTCTAGTGTGCATAATGTGTTTCACGTGTCGCAACTTAATAAGTATCACCCAGATCCTTCTCATGTGATTGAGCTAAAAGAAGTCGAGTTGAGAGAGAATTTGACGTATATACCCGAGCTAGAGAAAATTCTAGATGTGAAGGACCAACAGTTGCGAAATAGGACAATTCATCTCTTGAAAATTTTCTGGAAAAGTGTGTCTCCCCTTGATACTACCTGGGAAACTGAAGAGCGAATGTGGCGTGACTTCCCCTCCTTCTTTTTGAGTTAGGTATGTTGGTGTGCTATGATAGAGTTGGATATTTATTCTTGTGTTATGTTTTGCTTATATTTATGTGATGTTTATACTTATGGTTGTTTTGAATGATTTGGATCTGTGATTGTGTTTTGCATTGTGGATAATTTCTTCCTTTATAACGAATTTTGGGGAGAAATTTTCTATTTATGTGGGGAGAGTTGTGATAGACTGTTTCTTTTTTTGAAAAAAAAATCTCTGCCACAGTTATCAGAACATGTAGTAGGAAGGAAGGGTTAAGGCAGCTTTTTGTTAAAAAAAAGATTGAAAGCCACACGCATAGGATGCGTGTGGCAGGAAAGGATGGTAATGGGTCACCCATCACCATCAACTTTTTTATTTAAAAAAATTTAAGGGGACTCACGTTGTGGGGGTATTATAAATACCCCCACACACCTCAACATCACACACATCACACACTCATAAACATACTCACATTTGAGAAGAGAGGGAGCTTGCTGGGGAGAGGGATCCGTTAGAGAGAGTGTGAGAGAGAGATAGAAAGGAGTACATGAAAGTGCAGAAAAGTGTTATTTGGGTCAGCAAAATGATCTATTTTCATTAGACTCTTTTTATGAAAGTTATTCTAAATATTTTTCTCTTTCTATTGGTAGTAATATTATATTGATTAGGGAATATTTTTTGACTCAGATATTTTTATTGTTGGAGTTTTATTAGCAAAAGAGCATATATTAGTAGAATGATTTCCATTATTATTTTCTATGAGAGTAGAGTTATTTATTGATATCTAAATTATTTTTGAAAGTATTTATCTATTTTGTTGGATAATGTTTCTAATATACATGATATTTGACCGATTAAAGTTGAGTTAAATATTTTATTTGAGATTTTGGAAGTAATAGTAAATCTTTAATAACTTAAATATTTTATTTGATGTTGTTGGAGATAATCATAAATTTTTTTTTGAGTTAAATATTTTATTTGAGGTTTAAAATTAAAGTTGGAATTTTTGAGTTTGAAGTTATTTTTTTAGATGTTAGTAATTTTTAGATATATTGTGGTATATGAAGATTTTTGATAAAATGAGATATTTAGGAAATCATTAATGATTTTGTTTTATGAGTATTTTGAATTCTAGAGTAATTATGAGTTTGGCGTAAACATATATAAATTTTGTTGCGGCCTAGAGTGATATTAAGAACTCTATAGGTGTTTAAGTCCCTATGTTACCTTAAATTAGTTATTAAACTAATGTATGGTAGCATTTAACTGTGTAAATTAATTGATGAATCGGCTGTGGTTGGGTGCTTTATTCTCAAAGCTAGTGGGATTTAGATTAGAATTAAGGTAACCGGGATTAATTTCTTTTATATGCTTGTTGTGGATTGTAAGGTGTTTTCTATACCTTACTTTCTTTATGGAAAAATTTAATTATGATTTAGAAAATTTTACATATTTTTATATATGAAATTTGTTCAGTGAAGCAGTGTATTTTTTAACTGTATAAGTGTTTTGTTATACCTGAGATGATGTGACATTTGTGATGAATGATATGAACATGGCATTGGAATGGTATGATGGGTGTGCATTTATATTTACATTTTGAATTATTATTGTACTGATAAACCTGCTTCTTTGACTTGCATTACTATCCTGCATATGTTAAAAATTGATTTCGGTTACTGAGACGTCATGTCTCATCCCGTTGTTGCTAATTTCTTTTAAGGAGATACCTCTATTTCTGATAGAGGCTGAGGGAAGCAACCAGAGGCATAATTATTAAACCTTGTAGACCTTTTTTGGTATTGGCATTGTATTGAATTTTAATTGACATATAGGACCTATTATTGTGCATCATGATACATTGCATTTTGGATGACTGGCAAGGAGAACTTATAGGCACTGTGTTATTTGGTTCATTATTTGTGCCAAGTGAATCAAATTTTATGTGACAATTTGTGGACGGATCTTGTGTCCAAGAACCAGGGTGCTTTATTAAAAAAATTGCTTCCCCATAACTCTGTCGTTATTTAATTATTTTTTGTTAAATTATTATGGTATAGATCTTGGTCCTTTCAGTTTATGCATGTATAAGAAATTAGAAGTTGAAAAATCACATTTCCCAACTTGAGGAGCATTTCAGCCAGATGCAGAACAATAAGGAGGAGTGTGATTTTGTTGTTTTTTTTATTATTCCATTGAGTTTAGAATGCAAAATTTTATAGGGATTAGTGAGTTAAGGATTTTGAAAGCATTAGAATAAATATTTGCAAGATTAAGGGTTTTTAGGCCCTTAAGTGTCAAGAGAAGTTTGAGTAAGTTGTAGCATGTTTTGGTACTTGATATTGGCTTATGATGATTGATGCCAATTGCATCATGTAATGTGTAGGAGAGCAAGTTTCAAGAGAAAGCTCCAAAGGTGCAAAGGGAGGCTCTTAAAGAAAAAGGAAGACTAAGTAAACAAGGTAGCAATTTCTTTAACTTTTACATTTATATTGTTATTAGTTGTGATTGTGCGATTGCCATGTTAATGTTTTATCATTGAAGTATGAACATCCAAGTCCTTGCTTGATGCTTGATGATGATAATATGACTTGGCAATTTGAGAATGTAAGAATATAAAGTTAGTAATGCATGTTTAAGTTCTATGGCTTTTTATGTGATGCACAATAATAATTATACATATTAATGTATTAGTTAGAGATAATTGCTATTGAGAGGAAGAGCGGGAGAGAGTGGCGTGAGAGAAGGAGGAGCAAAGAGAAGAATCACCCAAATCTTAGAGTAAAGTTACATTTACATTGACATTATTGTTGATTGTGTAATTGACATATTAATGCTATGTTGAGAGATGTATGAACATACAAATTCTTACTTGATGCTTGATGATGATAATTAAGGCTAGCAAAGTGTGAATGTAAGACACTTAAGGTAAGTAGTGCAT
>JANTPZ010055545.1:0-10824 GCA_025593235.1 Vachellia pachyceras | reverse complement strand
AACATCCAAATGAAGCTTAGATGAATGGTAACTCAATGTATGATAATAAAACATCTATTTGAAACATTTTAACATCCAAAATACATTCAAAACCACATCATCCTCAAATTAAAGGAATGCACAAATATTGATTAACAATATGCATTGTAAAATCATTATGCATGGTAAATATGTATTGTGAAAACTTTTTGCATTGTAAAAACATTTTGCTCTTATTTGACATCATCAAAACTAATCATATCTAACATACAAACCTTGTTATTCTGTTATATTGAAGTCCTATGAAAGCATGTGACTTGAGAATTGCTTCTTTGAAATCGATTATGTCAAACAAGTTGTTTTACCGCATATTTGAAATTGTCTTATTAATTATCTTTTTTGAAGGTTCAATTATATACTAGAGAAATTGAAATTTATTATGTTATTTATTGAAGTTAAATCTCTTAGATTATTTCCTTAAATTCCATTAAATTTTATAAATGGGACGTTATTCACTAGAAATTTATTCTTGGCTTCAGATAGTTTCGTTAACCCTATAAATCTAGTTGAACAGTGAAGAGCCTCCTTGTTGTTTAAAAGCTCGCTGACTTATTTTGTAGCTGCTGCTTGATGTTGATAGAAACTTAAGCTTGTGTATTACTTTTGAAAGTTAGACACTCCACGTAGTCTATAGGAAGTGTCAATGTCCTCTGTTACATTTTGAAGTGTATGTATATATTGTGGTGGAGCACTGCTCCAAATATTGTTATGAAATCATAGATCATTGTAAAACTTTCAGAAAGTCTATCTTATAAGAGAGTTTCTATGAGATTTCTCCTAGAAACCTGATATTTTGTTTATAACATAGGATATCTCATAATATACGGATCTTGGAAAAAAAGTGGTTTATACTATTTTAGACTATTGTAGTATTTAACATTTTGGCAAGAAGTATATATTTATAAATCGAATGCTTAAAGAATGTGAGATTTTTCATATTTTGTGCTGATCACCTATAAAATTCTTAGAGCATGCATGTGGTGGTTGCAAAGAACAATCAACAGGGCATGACCTCTCTGAATAAATTTTAGCAATCCAGTTTGTTGCCAAATTCATTTGCCTAGAAATCCAAAAAACAAGAATGATTTCTAATTAACAAGACAACAATATTCTCAAAGAAAGCCTCACATCTCTCATCAGCTAATGTTCCCATATTATCAATATAGTTAATTAGCACTTCATTTTCAGATTCAAAAGAACATCATCTAATTGATTTTTTTTTGGTTGGGGGCGGGGTGGGGGCAAATAGCACAGATTACGCTAGAATTCTTCTGGAACCACCATCCAGAGCATCTCTTACAATAAGTGGCACAGTATGAATTAATTTAATAGTTTTATCTAATGGAATTTGCCACTTATGTCGTCTATTGTTTGCTCTGGTCTCCGAGGAGATTCTCTCATCATATGCATTCTAGCCATTGGCTTCCCAGGACTCAGCCAAACCTTTTCCTGTCTATTGATGATTTCCCAATATTTTTTATAGAAAGCTCTTGTAAAACCATCCGATCCTTGAGTTTTTAGAGTTGGCCTACTTGATTTACATCATCAAATACTGTAATAACTGTTTCTTTAAACTCAAATAATAACTCATTTTTTTAAGAATTAATCATGGCAGATTAACATTTAATAAATCATTCGAATAATATACCATAACTATGACAAGTTTTCATTTCTAACCCAATGGATAACACAATATATTGAATCAACATTTTGTGGATCCACAACATAATATCATCAACTATAAAGGCCTCGAGCCTTTAACCAACCCACTTACTGGAGATAAATCCTCAAAATCATGCAACTAAATAGTTAAAATCAGAGTTCGCAAAATGAGCCCTATAGATGGCAATATACTTCAATCAACATATAAATAACAAAGGAGGCTTTACAGAGATATGCTGAGATATCTAAGGCCCTGTAGTTCTCCTCGACGTACCAGTACCGAAACTATTCCTTGACAAATGTTAAGAGCAACGGGGTGAGACAACGGCCTCCGTAACCAAATTCCAACTCATCGTACATACCGATGTGTGCTAATGAGGTGTCAAATGGGACAGAATAAAATACAGATGCACATAATGTTATAAGTAAGTCATTTAAATATCTTTCATAACAAATCGACACTTCATTAATAAAATCTTCTCCGTTTCGGTGTAGCCGTAACCACCTAATGGTCTTACTCCCGTGGATGTAGCCGTGTCCACCCACCATTCTCTCAGTAATCAGATATGGTCTGTTTTGGTGCAGCTGTAGCCACCTAACGGTTTTGCTCTTGTGGATGCAGCCGTAGCAATCCACCAGTGGTTCCTTAACTAGATATCATTCATTTCGGTGCAGCTGAAGCCACCTCACGGGTCTGCTCACGTGGATGCAGCCGTAGCCACCCACCAGCATCTCATGTATCAGATATGATCTGTTTCGGTGCAGCCGTAGCCACCTAACGGTCTTTCTTTTATGGATGTAACCGTAGCCACCTATCAATTTCTTTTCATATATATAAAAATATATTTTTTCAAAAATCACTAGTCCCAATGTACATTTTTCTAATAAAAAATCCATATATCATTCATCGCAGCAGAATATCAAATTAACTCAAAAGCCAGACATCAGTATCTATGATAAATGGAAAATGGTTACCTAGCAAAGATAACACTATCGCAACAGTAATTCCCGTTCTCAAAACCGATAATTTTTCGCAATTAATCTACACAATTCAACTAATTTAGGTGGTAAAAAAAATTTAGCGACTTAAACCCTTCTAGAATTTCTAATGCCTCCATAGGCTACCACTAAACACACACACACACACACATTCAAAGCCAAAATTATATACATTTTTTAACTTAAAATACTCATAAAATAAAATCCTTAATAATTTCTCAAATATCTCATTTTATCTAAAATCCTCATATACCTTAATATATTTTAAAGCTAATAATATCTCAATTAGTAAAAGTAATTTCACACTAAAAATTTCAACTTTAAGATTTTAAACCCTCAAATAAAACATTAAACTCATAAATAAAATTACTATTTTCTCTGATAGCCTCAAATAAAATTTTCAAGCTATTAAAGATTTACTATTACCTCCAATAACATTAAATAAAATATTTAACTAAATTTTAATTAGTCAAATACCTTATATATATATATTAAGAACCTTATACCGAAAATAAATACATAATTTTCTAAAATGGTTTGCACATCAAATAAATAATTCTACTCACATCAAAATTAAAAATAGAATTTTCTCTACTAATATATGGCTTTCTGCTAATAAAAATCTAACAGAAAAATATCTAAATCCAAAAATATCCCCCAATCAACATAACATTACTAGCATTAGAAAGAGAAAAATATTTATAATAACTTTCATAAAGGAAGTTTACTGAAAATAAATCATTTTGCTTACCTAAATAATCCCAGCGGTAGGACCTTTGGACTGGAAAAATACCTCCCTCTCTCTTCTCTCTCTCTAGCGCCCTCACTCTCTTCTTTCTCTCTTCCTCTCAGCTTTCCCGACTCCCTCGCTCTAACTAGAAAAAAGTGTGTGTGTGTGTGTGAATATGGATTGGGTGTGGGGGTATTTATACCCCTCACACACACGCAGCGCCTGCTGCGTAATTTTTTTTAACTTCATCATTACTCCACACACACACTACAGACCCATTCTCCTTTATCCCATTATCGTTCATGCCAAAGCTCTAACTTTTTTTTCTTTTCTTTCTTTTAATAGATGGGACGTTACAACTCTCCCCACCTAAAAAGGAATTTTGTCCCCAAAATTCATGATAAAAAGGAGGGAATAAACCACACCACAAAACAAAATCACAAGATTCAAATCACATGAAACAACATTAAGAGTAACCATCATATAATACCAATAAAACATAACACAAGCATTCACATCAATCACCATCGTATCACATCAACATACCTAACCCAAAAGGGAGGGAAAATTGCGTCACATTCAGTTTCCCACGTAGCATCTCTTGGTGTCATACCCTTCCAGAGGACTTTCACAAGACGGATAGTCTTTTTCTTCAATTGCTTATCCTGGATGTCCACAATCCTTTCAGGCTCTGCTTGATAAGTCATATTTTCCCTTAGCTCAACTTCCTTGGGTACAATGACATGGGACGGGTCTGGGTGATACTTCTTTAACTATGACATGTGAAACACGTTATGCACCTTTGATAAGTTTGGCAGCAAGGTGATTCGATAAGCAACTGGTCTGATTCTCTCCAAAATCTCATACAGACCAATGACTCGAGGAGTTAACTTCTTCGCCTTGATAGATTTGCCAATACCAGTTACCGGTGAAACCTTAAGGAACACGTGGTCAACCACTTCAAACTCCAGAGGTCGACGCCATCTATCTGCATAGCTCTTCGGTCTGCTCTGTGCGGTCAATAATTTTTGATGGATCATCTCGATCTTCTTTGTTGTCTCATCAACTAAATCAGGACCAATCACAGTCCTTTCACTCAATTCCATCCAACACAAAGGTGATATGCACTTTCTTCCATTTAAAGCTTCATATGGGGCCATTTGTATGCTAGAGTGGTAACTGTTATTATAGGCAAATTCTGCTAATAGAAGATGCTTATCCCAACTTCCTGGAAGTTCAATAGTACAAGCTCTAAGCATATCCTTTAGGGTCTGTATCGTTCTTTCTGTTTGACCATCGGTCTGGGGGTGATAAGCCATACTTAACTTCAATTTTATTCCCATAGCTCCTTGCAATGCCTTCCAAAAATTTAAGGTAAATGTTGGATCTCAATGAGAAATGCTTTTCGGTACCCCATGCAATCTTATGATCTCGTCCACATACTTTTGATCAAGTCTTTCGAGCGTATAACTTGTTGAAATTGGTAGAAAATGGGCTGACTTTATCAGTTGGTCCACAATCACCCAGATGGCATCATGATTAGACCTGGTATGTGGCAATCCTATGATGAAGTCCATAGAAAAGCTATCCCACTTCCATTGAGGAATTTCTAGACTCTGGAGTAATCCCAGTGGCTTCTGATGCTCAATCTTAACTTTCTGACATGTCAAACACTTCAACACGAAATTCATCACGTCCCTCTTCATGTTCGGCCACCAAAATTGTTGTTTTAAGTCACTATACATCTTTGTAATCCTTGGATGTATGGCGTACTTACTCTGATGAGCTTCTTCCAAAATGGTTTTCTTGATTTCATCATTATCGGGAACACAAATTCTCTTCTTGTATCTTAAGATATCTCCTTTCCCAATGTCATAATCTGGAACTCCATCATGCTCTAACTCCTCTTGAATTCGGTTTAATTGATCATCCTTCATCTGAGCATCTCTCAAGTCTTGATAAAACCCATAATCACCAAGGACTGCATTTAAAGTATCATTCTCTAAGTCTGAGACTACATGAAGGTCTCTTAACCATTCAAGCCATCGTTGCTCTTCCAAGCTCATACAAAACAAGTGCACCAATTTACTACTTAAGGCGTCTGCAACCACATTAGCCTTGCCAGGGTGATACTTCAACTCGAAATCATAATCCTTTCTAGATGCATCAGTGTACAGGACATAAGGACGATTAGGGTCGGGCGAATTGAGCACTAGAACTGTAGTCAACCTAGTCTTTAACTCCTGAAATGCTGCCTCACACTGATTGGTCCAAAGGAATGGTTGATCATTTCTAGTCAATTTAGTCAATGGCATGGCGATATGAGAGAAGTCTTTAATAAACCTTCTATAATAACCAGCTAATCCCAGAAAACTTCTTACTTCAGTTACAGACTGCGGAGGATCCCACTGCAACACTGCTCCTACTTTATTCGGGTCAACAGCTACTTCATCAGCAGATACGACGTGACCAAGGAACTTTACTTCCTTGAGCCAAAATTCACATTTAGACAACTTCTCATATAATTGATGATCCCTCAACATACACAGTGCAATATGAAGATGCTCTCTGTGCTCTTCTTCATTCTTGGAGTAGATTAATATATCATCAATGAATACCACAATAAACTGATCTAGATACGGTCGGAAGATTCTATTCATGTAATCTATGAAGACTGCGGGTGCATTAGTCAATCTAAAAGGCATTACTAGGAACTCATAATATCCACATCTTGTCCGAAAGGCAGTCTTAGAGATATCCTTTGCTCGAACTCTTAGTTGATGATACCCCGATCGTAGATCAATCTTGGAGAACACAGATGATCCAATGAGTTGATCCAATAAATCGTCAATTCTTGGTAATGAATACTTGTTCTTGATAGTCATCTTGTTCAATTATCGATAATCAATGCATAATCCCAAGCTTCCATCCTTCTTCTTCACGAATAGAACTGGTGATCCCCAAGGAGATACATTGGGTCTAATAAATCCTTTCTCCAGCAACTCTTCTATTTGCTTCTTAAGTTCAGCTAACTCTGTGGGAGCCATCCGATATAGAGCTTTAGAAATTGGAGTA
This sequence comes from Vachellia pachyceras, assembly GCA_025593235.1. Lineage (NCBI taxonomy): Eukaryota > Viridiplantae > Streptophyta > Magnoliopsida > Fabales > Fabaceae > Vachellia > Vachellia pachyceras. The sequence goes on along the minus strand of JANTPZ010055545.1, from coordinate 4,319 downwards.
GTACCAGGCACCAACTCAATTGAGAATTCCATTTCTCTTTCTAGAGATAGTCCTTATATCTCTTCAATAAACACTTCGGGATACTCTCTCACCACCTCAATATGATCGTTCCAAACCTCTTCATCTACACTTGTAGAGAAGAATACCATATAGGTTTGACACCCCTTTTGAATACACTTCTCTGCTTGTGCGGTCGATAACAACATAGGGGATACAGGAGCTTCCGTAGCTACAACATTAATGGCGTATGTCACTACCCTTCGCTTACAGTGGAGTACCGTGTTGTTGCCAACCAACCAGTCCATACCGATAATGACATCGATACCTTTAAGTGCCAGCAGACCAAATCCATAACACAAACTCAATTTTCAAACCAAAGAGTAAGGCCTATACAAGTACGTGCATTCATCACAACAACCCCAGCTGGGGTAGAAATTCTCATGTCATAAGGTAAAACAGAAATAGGGAAATCATACTTGGCACATTCATAAGATATAAATGAATGTATAGCTCCTGAATCAAACAAGGCAATAATATCATGACGTTGAAGAGAAATAATACCTTTGATAACATTAGGAGACGCTCCAGCCTCCTCACGGGTTATCATATAGACTTTACCAGGAACTGTAGGATGGCTGCTCAAGTTGCTCTGCTGCTGTTGCGCCTTTAGACAATAGCGCGCAATGTGCTCAAACTTGTGGCATCTCTAACATTCCCAGCATTGACCAACATGAGTCTTCCCACACTTTTGGCATGGACCATTAGCACTTGGGGCAGATATAGCTGATTCGCGGTAAGACAACTGACTTCCTCCTGCTTGGCTCCTCTTCCCTGTCTCTTTTGTACAAAACCCTATCTGGGCCCACCCTTATGACTCTGGCTGCTAACTTAACTTTGACTCAAGTTATTCCTGCTAGATCTCCTAACATCTCCAGAACTAGCACCTAACATCTTAGATATGCCTCCTGTAGGTCTAGTAAATGGCAAAAACTTTTCCTGGCTACTCCTGGGCTTCACATCACCAATTTCACGCTTCATACATGCCGCCGTAGCTGAGTACAAGCATCCTCAAAGCTTTTGAATGGCTCCAAGCATATGAAAGGCCTTACCTCTAGTCTGTCCTTAATAATCAGCTGCCGAGACTTCCACTCCGGGTCATCCTTTTGCTGTAAACATGTTACATATATGGATAAGTCAATAAAAACTGCAATTAGTTATCCTCGTGAATGTCACTTGTTGAAGGGCAAAGAATGCAGTCTCTTTCTTCTGCCTCAAGGCTGGAAGAAAATAATGATCCAGAACTTTGGTCTTAAATTCAACTCAAGTAGTCATGGAGTCATCTAATCCACCTGTGCTCTGCCACTATCTTTGAGCATAATCCCTTAACAAAATAATGGCTACCCGAGCCTTCTGATATTCGTTACACATTACAGCTCAGAAGATTATCTCTAAACTCTCAATCCAAGCTTTTGCCTTGGCTGTATCCAAGTCACAATGGAATTGCTCAAGATTGTGTTGGTGGATGTCCTTCTAGACCCTACTAATAGATAAGTCATCCTGACTGGGCTGTGAAAAACTCTCACCATCTGCATTCTTCTCTAAGTTATCCCGCTCAGTTGAGTTACTAGGCTCTTGTCTTACTGATCTCTCTGGACTAGGATCCGGTACCTTGTGATCATCAGGAACATGAAACCCTTCTTCTCTCATCTTTCAGAAATCCTCCTCAAACTGTTAAAACCTAGCCTTCACAGCAGTCAAGATCGTATCTCTAAATCGACTCAAAAGAGTATCGTTCTCCTGGGTAATCTATGGCTCAGGAGCATCTATACGAGGATTGATGGCGGAATCAGTCCTACGTGTGTTCACCATGCTCCACACTTAAAGATGCAACCCACTATGCATATGAATATACACTCAAGGCAACGTAAACACAAACAAAGGGGAGAATATGTGTGAAAGAGAATATTGCCACTATATGCAATGCATCACAGGTCGCAGAATTATATGCTCTGATACCAAATTGTAATAACCATTTCCTTAAACTCAAATAATAATTCATTTTTTAAGAATTAATCATGGTAGATTAACATTTAATAAATCATTCAAGCAATATACCACAACTATGAAAAGTTTTCATTTCTAACCCAATGGATAACACAATATATCGAATCAACAGTTTGTTGATCCACAACATAATATCATCAACTATAAAGGCCTCAAGCCTTTAACCAACCCACTTACTAGAGATAAATCCTCAAACAGTTAAAATCAGAGTTCACTAAATGAGCCCTATAAATGGCAATATACTTCAATCAACACATAAATAACAAAGGAGGCTTGACAGAGATATGCCGAGATATCTAAGCCCCTGTAGTTCTCCTCGACGTACCAGTACCGGAACTATTCCCTGAAAAATGTTAAGAGGAAAGAGGTGAGACAACGGTCTCCGTAACCAAATTCCAACTCATTGTACATACCGACATATGCTAATGAGGTGTCAAATGGGACACAATAAAATAGAGATGCACATAATGTTATAAGTAAGCCATTTAAATATCTTTCATAACAAATTGAATAAAATCTTCTCTGTTTTGGAGCAGTTGTAGCCACTTAACAGTCTTACTCACGTGGATGCAGCCGTAGCCACCCACCATTGTCTCAGTAATCAGATATGGTCCGTTTCAGTGGAGCCGTAGCCACCTAACGGTTTTGCTCTTATGGATGCAGTCGTAGCCACTCACCAGTGCTTCCTTAACCAGATATCATTCGTTTCGGTGCAGCCGTAGCCACCTAACGGTTTTTGTAATATCTGTATATTTCAGTGGTTGGAAATAGAGACTAAGCGGGTAACTATGTGATGATTTAAGGCCCATAGATAAGAAATATAGAAAAGTGAAATACTTATGGATAAGGAAGATCATGAGTGACGAAATCCGTAAGTCTTGAGAATTTTAGTTAAAGATGACTAAAGGGTAAAATGGTCATTTGGGGTAAATGACAAGGGTAAAATGGTCATTTCAATTAAAAAGGATTAGGGTATAAAATGTCATTATATAGAAAGGACATTTTGGTAATTTGGTCAAAAGTCAACAGAAAAGTCAAAGTTGACCAAAATGTCAAGGTTGACCAAAATGTCAAAGTTGACCATAGGTAAAGTTGGAATTAAGAAAGAGTAGAAAAGGTAATGGCATTTTGGTAATTACGGCAAAAGTGATAAAGATAGTGGCATTTTGGTAATTATGAGGAAGTAAGACAGGTAATGGCATTTTCGTAATAAAGGGATTTTGGAGTTAAGGACGATTGAAAACTAATTATTTGAGGTAGCAGGAGTTCTCAAATGCCAGAGACCCAAATAGAGAAAAGTTTATATAGGTCCTAAAGTATTTAATAAAATTATTACCCAGTATCCAGTAAAGGCAGATTCTTAGTACGGATAACAAAATGCCCGAAAACCCCGGAAAAAGGATTTTCTTAAAAACATAATTACGGAAAATCTGGGAAGAGTTTTGATGAACAAAAAAGGGCTGGAGTATTAGGGAAAATTATAGGAATTTTTCATGCCCTTAAGTCAATTTGGCTGCCGAAAGCACGTTTTACGATGTTTTGTCGGAATCGAAGAATCCTGACGAATTACGAGGAAACCCAGAGATATTTTGGACTAGGGAATGACGCCACCGAGACAAGGAGGTACAGGGAATGGCGCCACATGAAAGAGATAGTCTCTGGGAAAGTAAAAAAATGAAAGTACCGAATAAGGCTACATTACGGAAATGCGTGCCACCAGATCAAGTAACTGGACAATAATGGAGCTAGTTAGCCTAGCCAAGGCTTGTAGGAGAAGTTAGAAATCACTTTTTTTTTACCAAGCAATGATAATATGACAAGTGGCACTGACGAGCGGATCGTTAGTTGGCTTAGATCCGCGTCAAAAATAATTTACCGAATTAATATAGTATAGCACCAATCTGGGTCGTGTTCACTTTAAGGAGCCGAAAATGAAATTAATTCCTAATAATTGAATACGAGTAACGTAAACTGAAATTAAAATGCTTCTTTTTGGTTTTTTTAATAAAAATAATTGAAATGAATTTTGATAATAGAAATAGAAAATGAGACACATGAATAAACGATGATAATAATCAATCCTCCAATTCAACAATGTGGGCAATCATCACTTCAATAGATATGGGAGTTAAAATAATGAATTAAAGAATTATAATCAAGCTTTTAATCCAACAACCGAGCCACCTCGAATTGCCACAAAATATTTTCCAAACTTCCAATTTACTAACTGCCAACAGAATAGTAAAGAGGAATTA
>JANTPZ010055541.1:0-16272 GCA_025593235.1 Vachellia pachyceras | reverse complement strand
ATATCAGTACACTTTATACCGCAATAAATTCCTATTTTACAATTTCAGTGTCTTGGACACTCCAATTATTTTTTATCCGTGCCATAATATATTCTTCTACTTTTTCTCTTCCAATAGTAGTCCTCATCTCAATTTATTTACTCTCATAGGCATTTATTTGAAATTTTTCCAAATAAAGATCCTGATCAGCTTAATTAGATCTTAATTTCCGTTAATCTTTGGCTTGGGGTATTTTGGGAATGAAATCACTTTTAAAATGTCTTATAATTCCCAAAATATATTATCCTTATTTTTCCTGAATTTTCCTGAGCTCCATACTATTTTTCAATAATTAATTTTGACTAATTTCCCTTTAATTAGTCAATATTTCAAGGTAACCGAAAATTTCATAATAATTATTTCCCATCAAATTTTGAATTTTTGAGTTTGGTTCACTTCCCACAGAACTTTTCTCTATTTAATAAAATTATCTTGTATTTTTGGAATTTTCGAGTATATTTTCCAAAATTACACAAATGGCCCGGAACTTTTTGAAATTACACTTTTACCCCAATGTTACCCTAACTTCACATCTTGGCCAAATTCTTCTTTCAATTAATTTGGCCCTTAAATACTTAGGGATTGTTTATATTCTAGTTATAAAAATTCAGGGTGTGACAACAAGGCTCATCACTCCATCTCTCACCTTCCCTTGGATTTGCCATTCAATTAGCGATTTCATGATTTCGCCAACTTTCTTACCTTTTGATTTGTATTTTCTTATTGATTTTTGGATTTTGCAGTCTATATTTTATTGTATGTGTGTTCCAGGCTGCCATTTTATCAGAACTGATAGGTTCAAAAAGGGCATCTGATAGGCTGGACAAGCCACCAGAGAGGCATCAGAACAGTGGGGGATAAGGCATGGAGCTTCTCGTCATCGATATTGGTTGGGTATCCTCATGATTTGCTTGGAACTGATGATTATTTTGATAGTATTCCTCGGTAGCAAAGTAGTGTACAGAACTGGGAGATTCATGGAGGGAGGGGTTTTTTTATTTTTCTTTTTCATTTTTTTCATCATTCTTATTATTTTTTTTTTTTGTTGTCTATAATTTGAAAAGTTCTTGCGATGATTGTTAGCAATTGTTAGAGTTAAACTGTAATTTTGTTTTAGCGGGGAGGTTTCGTTTGATGAAAAATTTTGCAGGGGGTGGGGTTGAGTTCTCTGTATGCAGGGACCATTTATTGAATGCCAAGGAGAAGAATGAGGAGACAAGCGTCTAGGTTTTGGTTGGCTGGTTTTGATATATGCTCATGTCACGCTTATTTTAGGGAAAATCCCATATAAAGCCGCGTGAAACAGAGAAATTTCAAATTAGGTTGTTAAATTCAATAAATCTCTAATTAAGTCATTGACTCAATTTGAAATTTCAAAATGTGGGTGAAATGACTTTACTGGCATCTTATAATCTCATCTCCTCTCTCCCTTTTTAAAACAGTTTCAATGCTACATAACTTATTTTTTCAATTAGTTAAAGGCGACAACGCTCATACTTCTTTAATGTGCCTGTTTAGGAACACGGTAGAGACGTACTTTTATATAAGCCGAGCTAAATATGTGAAGGAAATTATCTCGTTTTGCGGAAAAATACTATTGAACGTGCGTTTGGCTTTTACAATCACTCCGCTAGACAAACCCAACTACTCCTCCCGCTTTTCTCATCTCTCGCGTTACACTCACCCCAAAAACAGTTCCCCCCTTTGTGCTTCAGCCTTCTAAGTTATTGCCTCAAGAATTATCTTCTTAAAACATCTCTTACTATCTTCTTCATCTCAATTTAATTCAAATTCAGTTTCTAGAGTCCATTCGTCTTGGAAAGCTTGCGTGTGTGGTTAAATTGTGTGGTCTGGAATAGCATGTGGTGGGTCGAGCGGAATCAGAGATTTTTACGATTTAGATATCCGAGAAGGTTCTAATAACGGCCGCCGAGGGAAAAGAGAAGGTAGTGATGAAGAAGTTGTAGAAGACTTACTTGGACGTGCTCGGATTGTGCTGTTCATCAGAAGTGCTAGGATGGTACTAACTTTAAGAATTAATGGAAGATTGGTTGTGTGACTAGCTTCTTACTGCAGAGATGTTGGCATTTCTTTATTATTGACAATGCCTCAGACACGCTATTCTGGAAATTTACTAATTGAAAAAAATATGTTATATAGCACTGAAATTGTTTTAAGAAGGGAGAGAGGAGATGAGATTGTAAGAGAGCGGTAAAATCATTTCACCCACATTTTGAAATTCCAAATTGAATTAATGACTTAATTAGAGATTATTGAATTTAACAACCTAATTTAGAATTTCTCTTTTTCAAACAGCTTTATATGGGATTTTTCCTTTATTTTACCTTATAAATTGTAAGTCAGGTGGAAAAAGTAGTTTATAACACCCATTCAAATAGGCCAATAATCATTTCTAAGGAGTGCTCCAAGTAGAGATAATACTTCGATTAACTCAATTCTTATCATTTACAAAATTCACTCATAAATCTATAGCTCAAATATATATATATATAAACACACTACCTCTTATTTTTAATATAAGTTTTTTTTGAGGAGATTATAAAAAGTCAAATAAACTTGTATATTTATCGTCTTTCCCAAATTAATTTGTTGACATAATCTAATTATACATATAAATTTTTAATTTAAAGTTGGTTTTTAGCTTCATTAATTTCTCAAAAGAAGTCAATATGGGGTTTATATCAATCGAAGATAGTATATGCTTTATACCTTTGTTTACTTTAAAACTCATTTCTGACTCAACTAGTATTTTCGATCCTTAATATAAAATAGATTGATTAGAAAATTTGAAAAAAATTAATAAAACTAAGTAAATTGCTTAATTATAGCATATATACATAATCTTTCTAAAATATTTATGTGTCATTTGATTTATATCATAGTATAATTTATAAATCATGAAATTTAGTTTGAAAAAATTAAATACGAATACTTGAAAATAATTTATTTGGCTTTCTTAATGGTCCAAATTAGTCAACTGAATCTTTCATCAAGGACCAAAGATAGTAGTTGGTCCTAAGTATACCACGCTGCTTTAATTTACCACTAAATGGTTGTGTCAACATCCCAGTATTTTCTAAGCCTTCTAATTAGGGATCTAAAGAAATGCTCTTTTCAAATAATGATAATATTTAAAGCATCAACTAATAATTATGCAAACAAATAAATAGAGCAAAGCAGAGGCTACACATTTAATTAATGAATAATCATACAAGAGCTTTTTACTTACTTCTTAAGTAAGGGGATCACAGAGCATATGGCCTGAATGAGAGTAAGAAAAAGTAACAAAGTTCCACCAAGTAGAGATAATCTTTTCCAGGGAGTGCTCCAATATTCACGCACAAAAGTTGCCTTATTCCTGTAGTAAGGATCATTATAAAACTTGTTCAATATTTCGTACGCATTGCCGTAACGTAGGCTGATGTTTCTTGTAGTGACATTGTCGCAGAGCTTGTTTACCATGCAGCCACTTTATCATTGTCACCCAAGTTCTGTATGATTCCCTTGTCAATAAGAATTTCAACGTCCTTCTCGGTGTTGATAAGACAATCCAAAAGGAATACGTAATCAGTCACGTAATGCGTGAAAGGATGGTGACATTGCTCAAACGCAACCACATTTCTCAGCATAATCTTAGTCCAATCATTTATCTTAATACTTGGGATATCTAGTCTTCTTTCGTCAGAACAGGACACCTCGATCATACTATGGGCTTGATCATCAACTTGAAATTCAATTCCTGCATCCTGTAATTGACTTGCACCATATGAACGCTTCATTCCTATGTCTACTTCTCTTCGTTCCATACTTGATACGTAAAAGATCCTCAACAAATCACATAGGTGTTCCACTTCTGGGGATTGACTCAGGTGCTTCTCTACAAAATATGTGAAGGTGAACTTTCGAAATATTTGGTGATTTTCGGGATACATGTTTTTTAGGAAGCTGGAGACAAAATTTTTGAAGGTAATCTCTAGAAATGAAACATCATCGGTGGCTCCTGGTGAACTTAATTCGAATAGGCGTTCGAGAACGAAAAATGGTAAGTGATTCTCCAGTAATATCAAATCCAACATTAGATTTGATGTTATCCATGGCTTTGTGGTTGAATGATATTGTGACTTGCCATAAAGAACCCAATAATGAAGCCGGCATCGATTAAAGTCATGTGCACAAGATCGTCGTCGCCCATTACTATGATCTCCGAATAACAATGTCAAATTTCTTTTCCCCAACTACTTATGTCTTGAACATAATCCGATTCCGATTTCTCTGGATTCCTCTTGACAAATTGGTTGAGGAACCAGAATTTGAAGTCTCGAATTGGCTCATATCTTAGGTCAACACGGTCAAATGGGCCAATGGAAATCAAAGTAAGAGTGTAAGCTTGTTCATATCGGAGCTTTGGTGGTACCTTGTAGATGCAACAACTTGAGGTTAAAGGGTAATCCATTGAATTTGCCATTTCTATCCCTTCTTCGAGGTCCCATGAATATTCCATCGTTCCTGGAACACATACACATGCATTGTACTTTTTAAAACGTGTAGAATAACAAGAATTTAGGCACATCCATTTTTTTAGGATTAAGGTGCAAATTTTTTACCTCATGAAAGATATTGTCCAAAAGTTTTTTAGAGGTAATGTTAACACGAAAGTTTCAAAAAAGAGTTATCCCTTACCATTAAAAAAGCTAATGTTAATTGTTACCATTTTTAATGGGAAAATCTTACTTTATTTTTAAACTTCCAATGTAATATTGTTTTAAAAAAATTTTAAGGTAACATTTTTCTTAAGAGAAAACTTCTAAAATAAATTTACACTTTAAACATTTTTTTTACATTTCCTTACTCGTAGCAAACCTTTTGTCTGTATGTATTAATATGTATTATGGCTCCCCTTTGAGTTTAGTGTGGCTGTTATGGTTTCTCTAGTAAAAACCCTCTCACTGTTCCACTCAACTTAAAACCCATTCAAACCGTACCCATTGTTACTTTTCCCTCGCATCTCACTGTCTATGGCTCCTTTACACACACCACCACCTCCAGACACTTCTTCTCAAACAACCCAACCGGATCACGAAATTTCACAGCCAACTAATGTCTCACGCGCCCCAAGGGCCGCCACAACTTCTGCACATGGGATCCACATGCCGACGCTTTTCATCGTTGTTCTCACTGTTATCTCATGATTCATGACAATCTGATCCTCTTGTGAGCCTCATATCATCATACGGAAACCTGTTGGGGTAAAAGTCTCTATTAAGGTTAATCGGTAAGGCACTCTGATACCAAACTTTAAATTCTGTGCTATTGGGTATTACACAGGTAATTATATGCTATTCTCTTGGTTATTTCCCCTCCATCGATAACTGTAGTTGTGCCTTTGGCTGCATTGATTTATCCTTTACTTCTTAATATATCTCATTACCTCTTATTTCTACTCCCATCTTATCAAAAAAACACTGAGAGAAAGGTTAAAAAAAGAGTGCAAAAGAGAGAGAGAGAGAGAGAGAAAGGGAAGGAATTGAGCTTATGAATGGGTTTTAAAGGATGCTAATGTAAAAAGTGCCAACCTAAGTACAACGCTCTGCCTCAAAATGTTCAACATTCACAAGGTTATGAAAGCTACCGATGGTGTGAAGGTGATGAGCTTTACTATCAGAACACTACTGGTCAACAGTACGCGTATGAACGTGATGACTTTTATGATGTCCGCTATAAGCATGATGAATATGATTACTATGGATATGTCGATTGTTATGGGCATGTTAAACAACATCATTATGAGCATACTTACTGCTGCCAATATAAATATACTGCTCATCGTGATTACACTAGCTAGAGTTAGTACAACTCTATTGACTACCATCAAAATGAAGAACTAGAGCATTACCAATATGACAAAGTTGATGAAGATTGGCGTAAAGCTAAAGTTGGATTTCATCAAGAGTTAAATATATTTCTGACCCGCATTATGTAGATTTGTGGTAAAGTGAAAGGGGAATTAAATGAGATCAAATCCCAACTAAGTAAGGCAAAAATTCATGCGTTTCATTTTCAAATCAGGAATATGTGACATGGAATACAATTGAGGTGTTGCCACCAATGCAGGTAGAGCCTATTCATGAAATTACCATGACTTCAGCTGTCCTACTGTCTACAATGGAAACTCCTATGGCTAATGTTTAAGATAACATTAAATCGAAGTCGTAAACCTAATTGAAGTGCTTCCCTTAACTCATATTGAGCCTCATCATGCCACTAATGTGACCATGTTAGCACCTATTCCACAAGAACCACCACTATACATTCATGGGACTCAAACTATAGTTCCTAATGCATCACTAGACATTCTTATGACTCAAGCTACAATTCCTAATACACCACCAGACATTCTTGTGACTCAAGCTACATTTCCTAATGCCACTCCAGTGCTTAACGAACCACTTCATGAGTACCTTACATGTTGGAAAGGCTTTCCATATGTTCTCAATAATCAATTTATGCATTCACTACTACAAAAGGTACTTTGTACGCCCTATTTTTAACCCAATAGACGCCCTTTTTTGGTGGGGTGTATATGTGAGGGGAATAGAAAGTTATGGCCTACGACGCCTATATGAGGAGAGGCGCCGTAGGTAGGCCTTCGCGATCCCATGTGTACCATAGGATTCCCAGCCCAAATGTCATAAACATGATCAAGTGTTAGAATCATATTGGTGAAGAAGCATCCAGATTATGACAGCCAATTGATATCAAGAGGAAAATACAATCATTTACGAACTTTATCTATTCTCAACGAGCAACAAATTCATGATCATAACAGGATACGTTCCCCTGTTCAGAAGGTAAATTAACGTTCAATATGCAGAAACCTAACTATGAGGTTGCACTGCAATACTACATAAAAAAAGAACACACACTAATAAGCTTCACAACCATTCAAACTCAGATCCATATCCTCATTATAAAACATAAATGGGATTTGGGATTGACAAGGTTCAATAAAATCACACTAGTCAATGGATGGAGTGACAGATTTGCTACAGCTTTCGCAAACTAAACACCTTTCAGAAGAATAGGATTGACACACCCATTGTAAAACATCCTGCTGCCACCCAAGGGCTCAAATACTCACCTACACAATGAAGTCGAACTCACACCCGCAGTACGTCGACTAGCACCTGCACTTGAACCCCATGAGACCCACGCGCCTCCTGCAAGTCATGCATCTGTTAGGCTGAGCCGTCAATGCCCCCTTCGGCTCCTCCGTCAGAAGCACCAGATTGACTAAAGCAGCAGCCGAAGACAAAAGATCTGCAGTCGGTTCCAGCAACGACAAAGAAGAGTCCGATTTCTGCGCTGTGGACGGGTGAGGGCCTATCGCTTAATTGAGGACCTAGTTGGCCGAAGAGGGCTGTTGCTCCTTGAGCTGCAAATCCCTGTAGCATTTGGAACATAGATCGTTGCTGAAGAGGACCAGGACTGTTGAAGAAGCCGCAGTTGTTAGCGCAGTAATGGATCGTCGCAGGACTGCCGAAGAAGCCACAGTTGTTCTTTGGCCATTTCTTCGATTGTTGCAGGTCTAATCTCGCCTAGTGATTTAGAGATCTACAAAAGAAAACGCCAAAAAGCGTCAACAATAACATTTCCACACCAAAAAAAAAGAGGAGGAAGAAATTCGCAGATTAACAGAGAAAGGAAGGAAAACGCGGATGAGAAAACAAGGGTTTGGGGGATAAGGAATGAAAGAAGAGGGGGAAAAAGGAAAAGCTGGAGTCTTTCGCGCCCTTTATGTGTTATCGGTCGCCAAAGGTGAGGATTTTGGCGCCCTATCTATCATATAGGGTGCCAGAAGCCTCCCCTTTGGCCCCCTCTCCCTTATAGGGCATCAAAAGGGAGTTTTAGACGTCCTATCTCCCTTGTAGGGCCCTAAAAGACTCCCTTTTGGCGCCCTATATACGTTATAGGGCGCCAAAAGGAAGTTCAAAATTTCAAAAATGCCATCGCCTCATTTTTACTCCCTTTTCAAGAAAAAATGACACGAATTTTAGTAGTAAAAACTATAATCTGTAATCATGATTCCTTCCATGTCGTTCTCTTTTGCTATCTCACTTGGTGGAAATGATTGCCAGATGTTCATTGTCATCAAGCTGCTCACTCTTGTTGTGATTTTCTTTTTCTATATCCCACATGTTGGAAAGGATTTCCTATGGAAGCATCACATTGAATTGCACCATCATTTTAACTCGTGAGAAGCCGAGTTCTTCAAGTGGGGGAGAAATGATGGGAATCATAAAGGAGAATCCCACAAGATTAGCACAATATCATATTTAATATAACAGATTTGAAGATTTGAAGACGATTATTTAATATAGTAGATTTGATTCCATATTTAATATCATAGATTTGATTTAATTTAATTAACATTTATTTTGATTGATTTCCTTGTTATTAATTTCTAAGGTTAGGCTGAAGCTTATAAATATCACCTCAACTTTTTTGTTTTGTACGTTTGATTTCACCTCAACTCTTTTGCTTTGTACGTTTGATTATTTAAATAATATTCAGTTTTTCCCCTCAATTCTCTGTCTTTTTGGTTTCTCCCTCCTATTCTCTCTCTTTCTCCTCTTTTCCCATTCCTTCTCCCTTTTCCCCACCCACCTTCCTGCATCAAATACGTTTACCATTCTTTTTAAGTTTAGTGAAACAACTCGATATAATAAATTTTAGTAGCAGTATAATTTATGGATTTTCAATTAAATCGGGTGAAATTCTAAATATCCACAATTTCCATTTTATTGTTATTGGTCATCTTGACGGATCGTCCATTACATTATAAGCAGAACAACATTTCAAAGCAAAGGTCCTATGATATGACACAAAACTGACAAAAGTGAACGATAAAAACAAAAATAATAAAAAATAAAAAAATTATTTCATTTAATTTTATGAAGCGAACCTTCAAAAAATAAATTTAACCCATGGCTAATTTGTTGATCCATTCATGCTGGCAATATTTCATTGAAAGTTATAACATATTGCTCTAGATGTGAATCCCCAAACAGTTCCATAATCTTGGTTACTACTTTTATTAGGGAGAAATTCAAAAAAATTGTCAAAGGAAGATATTTAATTACCTAGAAGTTCAGTAATCATCGATAAGGAAGAAATAATAAATTCCGGTATTAAAATTGACAATAGGTTGATACTCTTCAATTATTATTAGCACTTTAAGCAAACTGCTTTATTTTCTTTATTCTAACAACAAAGGTTTAACTATTGTTTTCTGACATCAACTGTCCATCTACAATAAGTATAGATATTTGCTTTATTGGCTATTAAAAAATGCAGCCAGGAAACTTAACTACAGGTAATCCTTAAAATCAATGCCCTTGCTTTCTGCATCAATTCATCTCTAACACTAAATCCGATTTATATACCAAACTGATTAACTTACAAACGTTAATTCGCTTACAAAAGTTGTTCTGAATTGAATTTCTTTATTTCTATCTTTTTTCCCTCTCTGCTTTTTTTGGAAAGAAAAAAACAAAGTGCTAATTTGTTACAAAATAGTGAATGTAGATAAGGATAATTGTTGAGATGGAAGGACGTTTAAATAAGAAAATACTATCTCCGCTCCTTAATACAAGAGAGTCAATTGAATTTCGTTGGAAAATTTAGAAGCTATACACATTACTTAAAAAATATTTATTTATGTATATTATTGGATTGGAAAGCCAATTGACTTAAAAGTAATGTATTTATCTTCATTAATTCCCTCAACAAATGTCAACTACCTCTTACATCAAAGATCAAGAGTAGTATAAGATTTGTTATGAACATATACACAGAAGAATTGGAATGTCATCTATTGAGAAGAAAATTTTAAAATATCATTTGAGGTGATTTAGATAATTCAAAGAATGACATATTCAGATACATCGGTAAGGAGGATATATAGAGCAAACATTTTAGAGGAAGAATGAAAGGAACACTTAATGAAGTCTATTAGATGCGACTATTTGATTAACAATTTATTCAAAAATTTGTTTCTCATATCCTTCTAGTATGCTTCTCCCTTTGTTTTTCAATGATTAAATAAAAGGTACTAAATGATTATTTTGAGTTATAAGCTAAGAGTCACTATAAATAACAAGACTTCATGGTTAAAAGTGTCACCTTTAGTTATGATAATAGAAAGCCGTCGATGGAAGTCAAAATAATAAATATCACTTTCCGCAGCACTTTTTTTTATCATAAAACATGTATTTTTTTTTGTTTTAATCTAACATATAACATCTCAAAGTATTATGTGTCAATAATATAAGGTAATGAGTTTCTATTTTCTCTGTTGTATGCTTGAATTGATAGTTTAATTTAAAATGAATTATACATCCACATTTATACAACATATATAGGTAAAGGTGTAAATGTTCCTATTTCAATTTATTTACTGTTGTATTTGTGCATGCTGCACACTTAAAAATAACTGTTCTACTAATTTGTTATATACTATTTAATGTTGTGTGTGTCTTTACACCCAAATTTCTAATCTTCCGCTCTACGAAGAAGGGGAAGAAAAACACTCAAAGTCAAAAGAAAATTAGATAATGTGTTTTTTGATGTATTGTTCTAGTTTGGAAATAAATCACTCGAATAAAACATAATTTACCAAATGTTAGTTAACACATAATGCTTGCTAGGTATACTAAGTCATACGACTCACCGACTTCTAAGATATCTTTATAGATTATATTAGATGCAATCACACTTTTTTGGTCAAAAGTAAAAGTAATCACACATTTGTCTGGAAAGTACATTGAATGTATTAATACGATGTCATATGATTGTTAACACTATCTTGAAACATAATATAAACCAAAAGGAAAATAAATTTTATATTTATGACTATGAAAATGTTGATGAGTGATGTGGCACTTACAATTTGTATTCCGACTTGCAATACAAATTGAATTTTATATTTATGACTAGAGTCATGGGCATCTTGTTTATAAGTTATAGACATTGCTGCTCATTTCTCATATTAATTTTGTCTAATTCATGATGGTACATTAATTATGACCAATATTAATCTGAAATCTAAATTTGAGATTGATTATAATTGGAAACAAGGAAGAATTTCCATTTATGGAAATAGAAATAATTCATTACTTTTAGCTTTTATCCTCAAACTGAAGCTTTTCTATTGTTTTTAAATTTGGGCCCACAAAATAAGGGAATTGTATTTAGGTTTTGGAGCTTTTTTTTTTTCTTATCCTATTTTTTTTAAAACAAATCAACATGGGGACATTAAACTTGAGAAACAGATTTTAAATGGTATCCGTAGATTTCTATTCAAACTTTATTAGGAAAATTTTAATTACAACCATATAATTGACTTGTTTTCAACTAAATAAGTATGAACTCCTATACTGGGAACTCTTCCAGACTTAGACTCACAGAACAGTTATACTGGGATAAGGGTTATAAGAATGTTGCTATATTCTTATATTGCATGGTGGCTATTAATTAATTCTTAAGAGATGTGACGTCACTCCTTTAGTGATTTTATCAGTTGGCAGATTAGTGTTAACCATACTGATAAGGAAACTTTATATCTTATGGATTACCTAGTTAATTATCCTTCATGCAATGGAGGAGGGTAATTTTTACATCCTTAATCAGCATGCAGTTCAGCTGTATCAAAAGGAGAAGATTGACGGGGGGGAACTAATTGTTGTATTAAGTCTTGACTCTGCTTCTTCTGAAGCTATGAATATCAGTTTCTATTAAGAAAAATGGAACAACCATACTTAAAAATATGAAATTAAGAGAGACGCATAACAATGGCATAGTGATGGATATAGATTAAAAGAAAACATTTAAACCTTTTTAATACTTGAACTAAACTTATGGATCTGATGGTGATCATGAAGACAAAGTTATAAAATAAAATAAGAGGTAACACAATACATATATAAGAAAAGAGATGGAAGAAGTAAAGAGACCGCTAACCTGATGGTTTGCTTGATGTTGTTGAGGAAATTATTAGAGAGAATATTTCTCTAACTTCACTTACTGAAGGATTTCGGGCGTACATGGAGATGCCGAATTACGAATCTGCAGATACCCATGCGGAATTCAGATCACAATGGCGGATCCAAACACAAGACACAGCAAAAGCACCGAAGGCAAGAGGAGAGGAGATGAGAGGATTCTCTGAAAGAGAAAAGGGAAGGGAGAAAACTTATTTTCTCTATGCGTTATGTCTGCCGCCTTTGGGGAGCCACACACCTCTCTTGTAACTTCCCACTAGGGTTTAGGTTTACGCATTTGACCTAACCCATGGACTTGGGCCTAATCCATCAAGGGTGGCCATATTCCAACACTTACAAATCATGTGCCTCACAGCATCATACACACACACACACACACACACACAGAGATGTGTGTATATATATAGGAGTCAAGTCAACTTCAAGTCTTCGTTGATTATGAAAGCCCCCTTCATAGAAATTTCAATATGTTTTAGGGTCATCAGGACTATAAATTACTGAAACAATTCAATATTACAAATTTTGCAACATATGGCATTAATAATAGATTGTTATATAGGAGTTGTTGTAAATATTGTGTGTGGGTGTGTCAAATTAAATGTCCCACGTGATTTGGGATTGTGGGGATCCAAGTAAATATACAATAATGTGATCTTGGATTAGTAAATGGGCTAAGAGGAGGAGTATGTTAACATATGACAAAGGGCCACTGGAGATAAATCCGGCGATTTTCTCTACCCCTTTGTGCATAGGTTAATTGCGATACTGGGCACTCTTTATAAGAAATATTTATCTAATTAATTCGTCACTTTAATAACAATTATGATTCTTTAATATTTGTAACTGACGTTTTTTAAGTATCATTAAGTGTGTTAATGATTATGTAACCACCTATTTAATTGTCTTAAGGTGCATTAATGGACAAGTTAATAGCAATTAAATGTGTTTAAGTGTGCCCATTATGATCCGCAGCCTATAAAAGGGTATGAAACTAAAGTTCTCAAGATGCAGCTCTTGAGCTTTCGAGCATTGTTCTTCCCTCCTCTGGCTCTATACCTTGTTGAGTTCTATTACCTTCTGCTAGTTCTGTTCACCCTATTTTACAGGAAGAATCCGTTTAATCCTGGGGAGTGCCGTAACTTATACTACAAAAGGTACCTTTTACGCCCTATTTTTAACCCAATTGGCTCCCTTTCTAAGGAAGTGTGTATGTGAGGGAAGTAGAAAGTTAGAGCCTACGGCGCCCTATATTGCACCCTACGACGCCCTATATTGCAATATAGGGCGCCGTAGTTATTTTTTTAAAAAACGTTCTCTTCAATTTTATTTAACCCCTTTACTACATTTGATTCAGTTTACAATTCCATTTTGTACACCAGATCAAGTCCAGACATATTAGCTACAAATACCGAGTAAAGATTAATCAAGAGTTATAAGCAAAAGTCATTGTGGCGGAGAAACACAAAATTAATCAAGAGTTAGACATATATATCTACCTAAGCCAAGTCCTTGTGGTAGTGAAACACAAAAGTCATTATCTCATTTACTGAGCAAAGATCATTGTACATTTGTCGCAGAAAAACACAATTAATCAATCTAATTAGTCCTATAAAATTCGACATGAAGGGTTAGAACTATACATTCACCTTGAAGAAATAAGTATTATTTACAAGTCAAGGAGACGTTTAGCTAACAAATCTATGATCAAATCAATGTCACCAACCAAGTAAGTATCGTCATTATAAAAAATCTACAAATTTAAAAACAATTATTAGAATAATTCAAATTCATCAAATTAAACGATTAACTCATCAATATTTGATAGATTACTTATTACCTCTTCTAAATCTTTAGTTAATCCATTCTGAATGATACTATACATGTAACTGATGACATAATACCCGCACTCAGTATTGCTTGATTATCGAGGGCACTAAAGATAAAAAAACATATTGTTAAAACATATAAAGGGATAAAATGAATTTCAATGAAAAAACTTAAAGTCAAAGTACTTACTTTTAGATAAAACCACTGTGTGGTTTATTTCTACCTTCACGTTTACCGCCCATAATTCGGTATGTCTTGAGTGCGCTGCGATTGAATTGACAATAGTTACATATGAAAAAGATATATTTAAACATTGTTAAAAGCAATAATTTACAAATGGAAAAACTTACGTATCAAAGACATATTTTTGATCGCTCCCTGCCTTTCTGTCAGACAACAGATCAAACCAATATACAGTATTCATGAGGGAGCAGATAACACAAAGACTCCAATGATGACTACAACAACAAATATAAATGAAAATAAAGTTAGCAAAACAAGTTAATTATTACCAATTAAACTAAATGTGTTAAAGGGGTAACTATAATTCCATACCTTTCAATTATTTGTGCCAAGTAACACATCTTTGGATTAACATATGCTCTTATTGTGCTCCCAACGTAATGCACCCTATGTTCTAGAGAATTGAAACTGTTTGTTGTATTCGCAGGATATAAAAATCTATACATATCACCTCTAGAAAACTCGACGCGTAAATACTGTGAAAGGTCTTATTAAAGAGTTAAATAATAAAGGAAATAGTTAATATAGGTAACACGGCTTTGGATTAAAATTCGTTATTATCAAATGAAGATAGGAATATAAAAAACTTATAAGATTGTAAAATGAATCCATGCTACATCGAGGTCCTTCAGTGATAGGAATTATTTCACATCATCCTTGTCGATAACGAATTTATACGTTAGACCACGACCAACAATCCCATCAAACATCTGCATGGTCACGGGTGTAGATTTTTCTCGTAGCTGCCGTTGCCGTGATAAGGATGGAAATTTTGCAGAATCTGGGTCCTAGTAAAGTAGAGAATACAGATTATAAATATAATGCCCAAAAAAATCAAGTAAGATCATAAGGTGGCTACTACCTCATGAGGTGTTGTAGGTGTAGAAGTGAGATTTTTTGGCCAAAGAATGAAACAACCCTTGGATTGGCCTAAATGGAGCACCTCTCAATCACGGATTGGGACATCGAAGGATTCCTCACCATCTTCAATACTTGTCACCGATATGCGAAACAAGCTATCTGGAATTGGCATACAATGGTGTGTAGTAGCTTGCCTGTAGAAATAAGCATGGGCAACAGCGCGTATTGGCTCATCTAGGTAGAGAGTACAATGCTCTCTAACTTCTTCTGCGGAGGAACTAGGAGAAGGGTCACCCAATACTATTGTCTCAAGAGGATTATTGCTATCTTTACAACTGGAAAATACAGGGGAATCCGTATTCATCAGTTCGTCAATTAGCCTCCCCGATTTCAAGAGAGCTGCAAACTTAGCTCTCATCTCAGCTCCCAACTCAGCTATCATCTCAGCTCTCATCTCCTCACACAGATTGTTCATCATCTGGTTTTGTATCTGGCTTTAGATTGAGCTGTGAAGTTGAGCATCAAACTCAGCTCGGAGTGATTGATGCATCTCAGCTACTTTAGATTGAATATGGGCTTCAGTAGACTATTGAGAAAAAATTAGAGACAGATTTTGCTAGCAATCATAGATCCTAGAGTAAACATCGTTGACCTGCATAGAAGTAATTGATTAACGATTCACAAAGTGGTAAGTGGGTAGAATCTCTATCAGTGGCCGGTCTCCATTTGCCCATCATTTTGGGCATTTTGAGCATTGTTTTTTATTAAAATGTATCACCGTTTTGAAATAAAAAAAAACTAGCACTGTTTCATTGGATCTTAGATTTTCCCCTTTTAATTTCAAGACAGATACGTCCTACTCTTAAAAATTAATCTTTTTTGTTGAAAAAAGACTTGCTGGAATCCAAACATTGCCATCTGTGCATCGGCCTCTACAGCTTGTCTTCTCCGGTATTGCTTCCTCCGTATAAAGGAACAGAGGCGAAAACAAAAAAAGAAAGAAGAAATGCGGAACAGAGGAGAAAGCAATGTGAACAAATAAAGCAATGCGTGAATAGTGCAGAGAACTTGAAGCAATGCGAACATATACCTGTGAAGAAGAAAGTTGCAGAGAACTCGAGAAGAGCTAATGGCGGCGATGGAGAGACAACGCGATGGAGATGGAGAGCCAGCGTGACAGCGACGGCGTGGGGTCGTTGGGGTTTGGGGGACCGGGGGTGTG
>JANTPZ010055540.1:9243-70004 GCA_025593235.1 Vachellia pachyceras | reverse complement strand
CCGATTTTCATGGGGAAGATCCTTTTCTACTGTATTATCTCAAGCGAAAGGGTTGGCAACTCAGGCAAGGTGAACGAGAGATAACAGATTATTGGCTCGCTAATATTAATACAGAAGAAATAGAATGGCATGTCATCATGATGCTGCTTTGAACAGGAAAATAGGGTGTTTCAGTACTTAGATGGTCTCAATGAGTCACTTGACAATGTTCGTGCGAGGATCTTGGCACGGTCATCATTGCCCTCACCACATCATGTCTTTGCAGAAGTTCGTCGAGAGGAGGCTTCACGTCGGAAGATGATGAAGATGATGTCAGTAGAAGCTGTTCACTCTTCCTCCTCTAAGTTGTTTAGTAGAGATACTGATCAAGGGAAAAGGAGGGTCTAAAGTGAGGTTATCATCTGATCATTGTAATTAAGACTGGCCATTCCTGAGACAAAGGTTGGTTTTTACTTGGAAAACCGCTGGACCGGCTTAAGGGGAAGCCTCGAGGTTATCGAGCCACAGCAGAAGCTGCTACTGAAAAGCCTATGCCTATGCTTAATAAAGACCAGATAGGTAAACTTCTTAAAAAGCTTGGTGCTCTTCAAAAGACTGGGTAGTTCCAGCAATCAACTGCTGCTACTTCTGCTTCGATGGCTCATAAAGATACACCTTTTCTTCTGCTTTAAAAACCTCATATGTTCCTTCCGAGTGGATTGTTGACACTGGTGCCTCTGATCATATGACTTCTGAGGCATAGTATATTTGTTTCTTATATATATCCACTCTGGTTATACCAAAAAAGGGATTACCCGATTTACACTTTTTTATTACCCGAACATTTCCCAAACAAGCTTCTCATTTCTGCTTCAAATGCCAGAACATAGAAAACCGATCAGCTTCCACAGATCGACAGATAGAAAATTCTATATAAACTTAAAAATGGATAGGAGATTGCGAAAGAGGAGAACCTGAGGGATGGGAATTCCATAAAAGTCGAAAAATGAAGCTATCAACAAGGAACTTCATAACAGAATACCCAGGTTGCATAAATTATCAAAATCAAATTGTTTGTAATACAATATATCAATGAATCGTGTACCAGACAGGAAAGCTCAATGACGAATTCGTATTCGAATCCCGAAGTCATATTACAACAAAAAAGAGGAAATTAAAGGGAGCAAATCGAACGCTTTCTGCCTATTTCGTCATTGTTAAATCCTTGGCTTGCTACGGATAAAGAGAAGGACCACGCGGCTTATGGTGCTATCAGAGAAAAATATTGCAGATTAATTTTATATTTATGCCAAAATTGCTTGAGGATCAACGATATCTCTTTTTGTGGCCAAGTGGAAATCACTGGGAACAGTGGTAAAAGGGCTTGTCGACGACAATGGAAGAGATGGAGAAAGAGACACTTGGAGGAACGAGAAGAGTCCTATCTTTGATTCAATGTCAGTACGATGAGTCTTGGGCTTGATTTCTTCTGGCCAATTTGACAGCAAACCATTGCTAGCGATGTTGAAGATGAAATCGAAGATTAAACCCATTCTGTTTCCCTTCTGCACCAAGATATATGAGCCTCCCATGCATTCCAGATTTTCTACCAATTCAAGACAAATATCTGTTTTTAAGAACAAATGAGGAAAAATAAATTCACAAACAGGTTTTTTTTTTGTTTTTAAAAACCAGAGTATCTTCTTGTTTCTACCAAAAGGGAAATTATTTTTCTAATTTTTCTTATTATATAAAATTAGATGGTGATCCCATATTGCTAAGATCTGATGAGAATTGAAATACAATATGACTTATAATTGAGGAAGTTTCTTTATTTAAAATTTTCAGTTTATATAATGATTATAATATGAAAATTGAGACCAAAATAAATTGATAAGTAAATCTCTTTAATAATTATTTTGATACATTTTCATTAACTTTGGCTATAATGATAAATAACTATATTCATTCTAACAAATGGGCCTATTAACTATATTCATTCTGTGTTACTAACTTTTAATGAAGAAGTCATAAAGGCAGTGCTTGAACTTGGAGGTCAAAAGTCATCTGGGACTGATTGTTTCACTAGAATGTTCTATCAAAAATTTTGGGATTATGTTGCTCCTCAAGATATGATTTCTCTTCAAAGATTATTTCAAATCAGGTATTTTTGCTTGAGGATGTGAATAAAATTGATTTGGTGCTAATCCCAAAGGTTGACTACCTTGAGTCTCGTGATGATTACAGACCAATAAGTTTGTGCAATTTTGTGTATATTTTTTCCTCAAATTAAAGTAATTGCAAATAGGCTATAACCATCAAGGGAAAATTAATTATTGAAAATCGTAAGGCATTTGTACCAGCGAGATTCATTCAAGACAATATTGGCTTTGATGTTTGGATAGCCTGTTGGGAGAACGGACACAGATTCCGAGGTAGTTTATGTGAGCGGAAAAGTGTCTCGGTAAGCGCACCCATTGTGCCAACGGGCTTACCAAACAGAGCAATTGTCATTGTCCATGAGGTTTTCCATTATGTGAAGATGAAAAAATCCAGGACATTTTGAAGTGGCCTTGAAACTTGATATGAATAAAGTTTATGGTTGGGTGGAATGGGATTTTTGTGTTCTACTTTTACTAAAATGGGTTTTCGTAAGGAGTGGATAGATAGAATCCTTTGATGCATATGTTCTGTGAATTTCTTAATTATGTTGTCAGGTAAACGTATTTCCAGTGTTATATCCAAAAGAGCCTTAGGATAAGGAGATCATCTTTCTCCTTATTTAATTTATTCATAATAATTAGATAATGTATTATCTAAAATTATTGAAGTCGCTGAAAGGGCTAGTAAAATTAATATAGAGGGTTGAAATTTCACATTACGTTTTTGCGAATCACTCTGTTTTTTCTTCAAGCAGACTATAACATGTGCAGAAGTCTTAAATGAATCTTTGACATTTGTTGCCATGTCTTTGATCAGCGTATCAATATCAATGAATCTTGCCTTTATTTTTCAAAGAATACCCCAGATTTAGTAAAGGAGGAGATAAGTCAAAATTTTCAGATTCATATCCCAAGTAACTATCTTGGCCTCCCAGTGACTTCAGGTTGTTCAAAGACCCAAGCGCTCAACTTTGTCTCTGATAAGAGTCCAGGGATGGCAGAGAAGGCTACATGAATGTTGGGATGCTAAGGGTTGGTTGGAAAGAGAATTTGATGAAGGTCGTGGCCCAAAGCATGGTTGGTACGAGAGAGCTTCTAGTTAACATCCCCCAAATGGTAATTCTATTACAGTTAATATTAACTGTGCCTTTAGTAGTGAGCGGGGAACTGGTGTTATATCCCTTGATCATTTGGGATTTGGAGGTCAAAGCTTATTAGATCTGAAAGTGTATCAGAGTTTCTAGTTGGCAAAACATGTATTGTTTGCTGAGAGTTGTGCATTTCAGGATGCTTTTAATTATGCATGTGATGATGATCTCTCAGATGTTGTTTTTGAATCAGACTCCCAAGTTCTGATACAATGCGTGAATCAGCAGCACGTATTACCTCCTGATTGGAGATGTTTTACAGTCCTTGAGAACATTTTAGGGGAAAAAAACTAATTAGGAACCATTTGTGAGTTTGGGTTCCCAAAAATACTAACTTATTTGCAGATTGATTGGTTAAAGCTTCATTGAACTGGTCTTATTCACACGATTGGATGTTTCAACCCCCGATCACTCTCCAAAGGCTATTAGATTTTGACACAAGACATCATCAACAAGACCATGGTTAAATAATATTTTTACTTGTTTTGATAGCTGTTGCTGTTTTATTTATGTGTATTTTGTTGTTCTCTGTAATTTTGTTTAATCCCAAACGCATGTGTATTTTGGTTTTCACGAATCTGAATTGGCAAAAAAAAAAAAAAGGGAAAAAATGGGCTTATTAACAAGCTTCTTTGTTTTCCACATTAAAGAGAACCCCTTGTGGTAGCAACTTGGGGTGGTTAAAGCACCAGATTGGGTAGATAAAAAAAAATTGGTACATTTTAAATTTCATTAACCATCTAAAATCTCAAATCACATTAAACACCTAAAAGATCTATATGATATGCCGATTTCAATTTATAAAAATATGCTCCTATGCTTCTTCAAAATTTTTTTAAAAAGTTCGGATTATCAATTACACTTTGAAAATGCTTGAAATTTTAATACATTTATCTATTTTTTTTCATTTTAATCACATCTCTCTCCTTATATTTTCTTTTTTTCCCCTCACTCACCCTTAGGATGTGCTTGGCTCAAAGGAGGGGAGTGGAGGGGAGGGACAGATTTTAGTATTACCTTCTTTGGATTTATAACAGGGGAGGGAAAATATTATGTATGCTGGTTGAACATCCTTGCTAATCCAACTAAGTGCTGGTTGGTTCCCCTATTTAATTTGAATTTTTTAAACTTAAAATGTGGAATAAAGTACAATTACAAATTATATTTAATATACAAAATTATAATCTTAATACATATACATAATATAATAATATAATATACACCTAATAATTAAGATTACATAAATACTCAGATTTTTTTAAACGTTAGAAGAGTCAGCTTCATGTGCGCAACTTTGTTGGCTAAAATGATATATATATATATATATATGGTTGTGGCAAATAAAAACGAACATAAAGAAATTGAGCACAATTTACTTTTAAATTAGAGAGAGAGAGAGAGAGAGAGAGAGAGAGAGTGATTTGGATATTGCAATACTTCATTCCAATGGGATTAGTGTGAATAAAGCCTATGTCCGTGTGGAATGAGATTTTTTGTCTGCTGCTTTGATTAATATGGGCTTTTGTAAGGAGTGGGTAGATAGAATCCTGGTGCATATGTTCTCTGAATTTCTCAATTATGTTGTCAGGTAAACATATTTTCAGTGTAATACCCAAAAGAGCCTTAGGACATAGAGATCCTCTTTCTCCTTATTTATTCATAATAATTAGTAATGTGTTATCTAAATTTATTGAAGTCGCTGAGAGGACAAGTAAAATTAAGAGTATAAATATAGAGGGTCTGATCGCATTACCTTTTTGCAAATCACACTGTGTTTTTCCTTCAAGCAAACTATAACATGTGCATATGTCTTAAAGGAATCTTTGATATTTATCGCCATGTCTCTGAGCAACGTATCAATATCAATAAATCTTGCCTTTATTTTTCAAAGAATACCCCAGATTTAGTAAAGGAGGAGATCGGTCAAATTTTTCAGATTCATATCCAAGTAACTATCTTGGACCCAGGCGCCTAACTTTGTCACTGATAAGAGTCCAGGGATGGCAGAGAAGGCTACATGAATGTTGGGATGCTAATGGTTGGTTGGAAAGAGAATTTGATGAAGGTCGTGGCCCAAAACATGGTTGGTAGGAGAGCTTCTAGTTGACATCCGCCAAATGGTAATTCTATTACAACTAATATTGACTGTGCCTTTAGTTGTGAGTGGGGAATTGCTGTTATATCCCTTGATTGTTTGGGATTGGGAGGCCAAAGCTTATTCGATCTGAAAGTGTATTAGAGTTTCTAGTTGGCAAACATGTATTGTTTGCTGAGAGCTGTGCATTTCAGGATGTTTTGAATTATGCATGTGATGATGATATCTCATATGTTGTTTTTGGATCAGACTCCCACCAAGTTCTGATAAAGTGCGTGAATCAACACGTATTATCTCTTGATTGGAGATCTTTTACGGTGCTTGGACATTTTTGAGTCAAGTAAACTAATTAGGAACCATTTGTATGTTTGGCTTCCAAAAAAAAGCTAATTTAATTGTAGATTGGGTGGTTAAAGCTTCATTGAACAAGTCGTGTTCACAGGATTGAATGTTCAACTCCCGATGGCTCTTTAAAGGCTATTGGATTTTGACATGAGACATCATTATTATCAACTAGAACATGGCTAAATAATATTTTTACCTGTTTTGATGGTTGTTGCTGTTTTATTTATGTGTATTTTGTTGTTCTCTGTAATTTTGTCAAATCCCAAACGCTAGCATGTGTATTTTGGTTTTCACATATATGAATCTCAGTTGGCAAAAAAGGGGGGGGGAATGGGCCTATTAACAAGCTTCTTTGTTTTCCACATTAAAGGGAGCCCAATATTCTAGCAACTAGGGGGTGGTCCAAGCCCCAGATTGGATAGATAAAAAAAATTGCACATTTTAAATTTCTTTCATTAGCCATCTAAAATCTATATGATACGCTGATTTCAATTTATAAAAATATGCTGCTCCACTCTTAACAATTTTTTAAAAAGTTCAAACCATTTTTACAAGTTACAATTTGAAAATGTTTGAAATTTTAATACATTTCTCTATTTTTTTTCGTGTTAATCACATCCCTCTCCTCTCTTTTCTTATTTTTTCTAGTCACCCTTAGGATGTGTTTGGCTCATCAGAGGGGAGGCGCAGATTTTAATATTACTTTGTTTGAATTAATAACAGGGGAGGGAAAAATATTATGTATGCTGATTGGACATCCTTGCTAATTCAACCAGGTGCTTGTTGGTTTCTTGTGACACCTCCTATTTTCCCTCTATAATTACTTATTTGATCACTTATGAACCACTCTTGGGTTTTTGATAACTTAATTTGGCTTTTTTAGTGAACTTGAAAATTTTTCTTTTTCTTAAAAACGTTGTTACTGTTCATTGGCCCATTTTTCAGATTTCTGGCCTAACTTTGAAAATCATAATTAATCCTAGAAAATTCGAAACTGAGTGATTCCAATTCCTAAATTTTTCTTATTAAGTGAACTATAGGGGAAAAATACTCATTGGTTCGAATTCTTGCCAATTTGATACAGTTTATTCAAATATCGTGGCAATGTCCAAATGGTCACTATCTGTTTTTTTTCCAGTTTTTCCCTTAACTTTGGAAAATCATATCTCTTAATGTACACATCCAAATTTCGTAAAATTTATATCAATTTAAAGCTTAGGATGTTTAGTTTTTGACTGGAAAGCTTCAGCTCATTTGGAGCTCGTTTGATATTTTTATTTCTCACATGAAACTGATCAGTTTTTCAGGGCCTTTGGAACCCTTTAGCTTTGAAAATCAACTTTCCTTAAAATTCACCAAAACCTCTTTTTGGTTTATTAACCCACCTCTATCATGCATGATTATCTCTTTACCATTCCTAAGCACTTTTAGCCCGTTTTCATGCATGCATCATCACATATATACATAATACTTCATATTGAGGTTTAGGGGTTACATTCACATCAACTTCATGGTGAGTTTAGCAACTCATGGTTAGTTGGTGGGGAATGAGATTTGGGAATCCCAATAGCAAAACTTTCTAACACAATCATAAAAATAGCATGACAATCTTTCATATAAGTGTGAATTCATAAAAGTGCAAAATGTAACAATCAAATGTATATGGCCATAGCAAACAATAGCACATTTTCACACTTTCATCATCATAATTTTCTAAACAAGTCATGCATAACTTAGTACATTTCAAAAGCTATAAAGCTTAAGGTTATAGGGTTTTGCTACCTTTTTCTCTTAATTCCTTTGAAATTAAATCCTCTTTTGATGGACTTTCCCAATGAGTTCTTTGGGCTCTTAACTTCCTAAACATCATATATTGACATTCTCATAAATTTCCAGCCACCAAGCAAGGTCAAGAAAAATAATAAAAAATGCAATATTCACATATTGCTCTTATAAGCCCTTTAAACTTTGGAAATTTGTTCTTTTGCTTTTCAATGCTTCCAAAATTCTTTTCTTACTTTTACCCTACACAAAATTGCCTTCTAAAGCCATTGGAAGCATAATAATCATCAAAATCCCACTCCCTCTATTTCTTTCAAATTTTCTAAAAAAAAGAACAAATGGGAGGGTTTGGATTTTTCAACTTTTTCATCATGTAGCTCGTGTATTCTTGCTTCCAAACCACTTTCCATGCATTATACCACTTAAAGTCATCTTTCCCTCTCAAGTTTCCACATGGACAGAACCTCCCCATACACTTAGGGTTTCCAAAAATTTCCACAACAACCAAAACAACCAACAACATATATAAAACTACTCTTTACTACTCAAGAAAGAACTTGCAACCGTTTACTACCTCAAAAGCCTTCTCTTTTTCATTTTTATACCTTGAAACCCCAAATTTTCATCTTCAAAAAGAGGGCTTTGATCAAGGAAATCAACCATTAGAGAGGTAGTAGAAGTTGCAAGGAGTAGAGAAATGGAAAGAGTTGGTTGAGCTTACCTTGTGTGTGTAGCTCTTCTTCCTTCTCTTGAGAGCAAGGATGGCGTTTTTTGGGAGCTTGGGAGGGAGAGAAACTGCAGACCATGAAGAGAGAGGGAAGTGCACGGTTTTGAGAGCAAATGGGGTGAATTAACTACTTAAAACATCTCTTGGAATAATGAATGGATAGGATTAAAACTTAGTCCCCAAGTTTGTCTCTTGAATGGAGAGGATCATGCCACTTGTCAAGCTATTGTGGTGAGTTAAAAAGGTGTTATAATTACTCTCAAATACCACATTAATGACTTAGTTGGGCTGACTAGATCCATCTTGTCCAGTTTGTTGATCCGGTGACACGCATTTCCGTAAAGTACCCGTTACGCGGGTAACTACCTTTTTACTTTTCCAGAGGATTTATATCTCATGTGGCACCATTCCTTAGGCCTCCTTGTCTAGGTGGCATCATGTCCTAGTACATAGCATCTTCGAGTTTCCCTCGTAACTTGTCAGGATTCCTCGATTTGCGTGTAACACCGTAAAACGGGCTTTCGGCGGCCAATTTGACTTAAGGATATGGAAAAATTCTATATTTTTCCCTGATTCTCAAGCTCTTTTCTGTTCCTCAAAATTCATCCCGGATTTTCTGTAATTAATTTTTTAAGAAAATACTTTTTCAGGCTTTTCAGGCACTTTTGATCTCCGTACAACGAAACTGCCCGCACCGGATACCGGGTAATTATTTAACCTAACTAAACTTTTCTTAGTTCGTGTCTCCGGCATTTGAGGACTCCTGCTACCTTGAATAATTATTTCTTAGTCTTTTAGTCCCTAAAAATCCTTAATTACGAAAATGCCATTGCCTTTTATACTTTGTACATAATTACGAAAATGCCACTTCCTTTATTACTTTTCTCATAATTACCAGAATGCCATCACTTTTTCTTAATTCCAACCTTACCCTTGGTTGAATTTGACATTCTTGGTCAACTTTGACTTTTGAGTTGACTTTGACTTTTTGGTCAACTTTGACTTTTTGTTGACTTTTGATCAAATTAATCAAAATGTCCTTATTATTTGATGACATTTTATGCCCTAGGCCTTTTTAATCAAAATGACCATTTTACTCTTGTCATTTAGGCCAAATGACCATTTTGCCCTTGGGTCATTCTTACTTGAAATTCTTAAGGCTAGGGATTTAGTCGATTATCCTATTTCTTATTTAGGCATTTTTCTTTTCTTTGGGTCTTAAACCCTTTCGTAATTCATCATTTTGGCCTTTATTTCTGTTTACAAAATTTGGGATATTACATTTCCCCTATTTAATTTTAATATTTTTAAACTTAAACTGATGAATAAAATATAATTACAAATTATACTTAGTATATAAAATTATGATCTTATAATTAGTAAAATTAAATAAATATGATTTTTTATGAAATACAATTCTCACATGATTAATAGCTTATTACACACATATACATAATATAATAATACAATATACACCTAATAATTAAAATTACATAAATATTCAGGCTTTTTTAAATGTTAGCAAAGTCAGCTTCATGTGCGCAACTTTGTTGGCTAAAATGCTATACATATAGTTGTGGCAAATAAAAACAAACATAAAGAAATTGAGCACAATTTACTTTTAAATTATATATATATATATAGAGAGAGAGAGAGAGAGAGGTTTGGATATTGTATTACTTCATCTACAACCTATTGATGGAAAGTAAACAGTTTGCTAGTGAGTTTTTTAATACAGAGAAATGGTGGACCGGCAATGCATTTTGAATTTTTCTTATATAAACATGAGGATATTTTAATAGTACAAGATTAGTTAAGGGTGGCTTAAAAAAAAAATAAGTTGCAATTGCTACATATTTATTAAATGTATTAATCAATTCTTTTTCGAGCACAACTTTTTTTGAAATTAGATAAGGGTGGTTCAAAAAAAGTATTGTGAGAGATTCTCAACATCATATGAACATAGCACTGTAAGAGCTTTTTGTCTAATACCTGTGTAGAGCTGTCATATCTCATTTATTGGAGAAGGGAAAAAAATGGAAGAGGAGGAGAGTTTCCAAGCTTATTAAATGAGGAAGTTGAAAAAATGGAAAAGGGAATAAGCTTGCGTTGAAAAAATGGAGAAGGGATAATTTTTCTTTTCTACAATTGTCATATCTCATTTATTGGAGAAGGGAAAGAATTGAAGAGGAGGATAGATTCCAAGCTTATCAAAATGAGGAAGTTGAAAAATTGGAAAAGGAAATAAGCTTGCGTTTTTCACTTGCTTATTAAATGTGGCATAGGACATAATTAGGGAGGAGGAAGAGGAAGGGGAAGAAGAAGAAGAAGAAGAAAAGGAAGAGGAAATTAAAACAGAGATTGGTCGTTTTTCACTTGCTTTCACTCTTTCTGCTAAAGTCTGCAATGAATCCATAAATGTTCTGAATTAGATGCAAGAGAAACCATGGAGGCGGTTATTTAACAAACATGTCATGAAGAAGTAAATATGATTGTTTATACATGAGCTAAACCTACAAATATTTGCAGCACCAAACCCTATCTTTTATTAATTTACAATTTTACCCCTCTTTCCAGTTAGAGAAAATAGCATATAAATACCCTTGATTTATTAAAATCATAAAATGGCAAACACTAAACCATTCATTTAAAAAAAATAGGTGGCCTAGTCTAACAGGTCCAACCCGAGATGATCTAATTTAATCCAATTTGACCCAGTCCAAATACGCAATATAATGAAATCTGATTTGACCAAACTAGACTAAATAGTCAAGTTGCACTTTGTGAAGGACCTATTGCTCTCACTACTAGAAAAATGTCATTTAGCGACGGAAAAATCCATCATTAAATGGCTAGTTTCCTTCAGAAAATTTTCATTTAGCGACGGAAAATATTAGCGACCCTCGTTTTAGCGACGAAAAATAGCCAAATCCGTCGCTAAATCGCATTTTTCTAGTAGTGTCCGATTAGTTGGTTTCTAGTTATTTTTATTTTTGAAATTAATAATGATACTCATAATTATTATTGGAGATCATTGATTTATGCTTATATTTTAATGTTTTGATGTATTTTAAATTATTTTAGATTTTTCTATGTTAATATTGTATTATTTGATCAAAATTAAGGTAAAAACAAAAAAATTACATTGTAGTCTCTACACTGCCTAGATTGGTTTGATAATCCGTTAAACCTTGTCCAGTTAAATCTAACCTTAGATTAGTGTTAGACTAGACAAGACTTCGAATTGTCTTGTAAAACCTAAGATCTATACCAAACCAGACCTCTTATTAGAATCAACACGATGTGATCTTGTCTATGCACATCCCTAATTTAAGTCATCCTCAAGGAATGAATATACTTTAGTCTAAGTGAAAGCAATATATATATATATGTATGAATGAATATACTTTGTCTAAGTGAAAGCAATATATATGTAATACATACAAGCACAAAGTAAAACGAAAGCATTGTACATCAAAATTGATTTAAGTCATCCATAAGAATGAACATATAACTTGCTTGAACTTTAGAATTGGAATCCCCATAATCAAAAGCTTAAGCAAAGAACAAATCCTCTTTATATATTCTCTTAAAGAGTTCAAACTTCCTTCTTAATTATTTTCATTCACATTCATCTTTCATTCGTTACCTTCTTATCGA
The DNA here is from genome assembly GCA_025593235.1 of Vachellia pachyceras. Taxonomy (NCBI): domain Eukaryota; kingdom Viridiplantae; phylum Streptophyta; class Magnoliopsida; order Fabales; family Fabaceae; genus Vachellia; species Vachellia pachyceras. Next base: position 58,106 of record JANTPZ010055540.1, on the reverse strand, counting down.
TCAAGGTGTGCTAACAAAAGATTGTAATTAATAATATATTTCAAATAAAAATTTTGTAATTTATCTAATAACTGAATCTTGAATAATATATATTTTTAAATAAATGGCATATAAGTTTTCGGTACTGCCCACTTTTTTGAACTAGGTCAGGGAATTTTTTTGCCGTACTCGGGTAAGCATACTGGACTTACATGTACTAAACATAGCCTTAGTAACTGAAACACCTTACTTTAATCCCATTTATTTTCATTAGAGACAAATAATAAACCACTTAAATATCTTTAATATCATTAAAGTGGCCAAACAAGTGAATCTAAAAATTTTGGACTGAGTTACTATTTACTTGATAAATTCTAAAATTTTGTTCAACTGTGAAGCTTATGATGAAATCCTCTACAGGGAAAAAATATCATATTATCAAATTTTTCAACCAGTTAAAACAGTTTAATGTGTGAAAAGACATTGTTTATTTGATTATTTTTCATTTTTTCCTTAACTTTGAAAAACCATAACTTTTTATCTCACATCCAAATTCATTAAAATTTGCTCACTTTAAAGCTTGAATGTATAGTAGTTTTTTGAAAAAAAAAAAGCGTGCCAATTGGACTTCATTTGCTATATATCCTTTATTATTACTCAACTTGATACTCTAATAAAGGTGTTGAACCCCTTTTTATCACTTTAGCATGCTTGATTCTTTTCTCTCTATACACATATCATCATGACATAATAAATTAGTATGTTTTACATGTATACACAACACTTATTATATATTTATCTTTGTAAGGGTTTAGCATACATTTATCCAAAATTAAACATAATTCAATATGCATACATGTACATCCTTTTTCCTTTCAACAATAGAAATTACCCACATTAGTCTTCAATCTCCTTGCTTACACTTGTTGAACTTCGACCTAAAAAGATATGTTATGGGAGAAAGAAATTTATCGAATCTCAATAGCAAATATCTCTAACTAATGCAGTAACATCATAGTCATTATTGTGTAATGAATACAAACCATGAAACTTAAACATGCATGAATCACCAAAATCAAGAAATAGGTAGCAAATTCTTTAATTTTTACATTTACATTACCTATTTCTTGCTTTTCACTTGATTTTGGTGACCTATTTCTTGCTCTTTGGAATTTCCCCTTATCACTTAAACTCCTTGAATTTTTGACTTCAGATATCTTCCTTTTCTCTTCCTCTTCCGCATGCCTTGTTCCCTCTTCGCTCTTTCTGTTTTGGTCGTTCTTGTTGCAGAAAATGGAGTGGAGAAGGCCTAATAAAGATGATCACATGTGTCAAATGGTGTGGAACCCACTTGAATTGATAAAATAACTTTGTACTGATGTATTATATCAGTTGCTCATGATATTTCTAACCTATTTTTACTCATGAAATAAGGCTACTACAAGTGGCAAAATATGATGAAATAAGGCTACTACAAGTGGTAAAATATGGTTCATTCATCTTCCTTTCAAAAACTTTAAATTCCCATAAAATAGTTTTATGGCACAGAAATGCTTTTTCAGTGATTTCTTGATCATATTTATGGTCTCTCAAATTTAAAAAACCCCACTTTAGTCACATTTTAAAATGACGCTTACTTCCTTAATTTCCAATTCGACACTGACTTTAGTCCTCCTTTTCTAAAATGACTATTTTACTTTTACTTTTTCTATGCTTGGTGGGATGACATTTTTATTCTTCTTTCCCTTTCCTTTCCTTTCGTCCTTTGAACCTTTAATTAGCTTTTAGCTATTGTTTAACCTTTATCTTGGATATTACTGTAACCATGATAAAGAACTCAAGTGAAGAATAATATTTAATTTACTGTTCTAATTTTCACATTTTTATTTAAAAATTAAGACTCAAATATCCACCTATAAAATATTCGTAAATGTGCCACTTGCACAGTACAGTTAGGATTACTTATCATCTTTTCAATCCTTACTACACATTCCATCGTTGAGTAGTCTCCCGTCCACAATTCATAATTTGAATATCTTTTTCTACCCCAATTCATTTATTCAGATACATCGGTGCGAATATTTTATTAAGATATTCATCAGATGATTTTTTAAATTATTCTAAATTTAACAAAATCTATTAATACGGTTATTAAAAGCTTTATTTTTCGTATTACAAAAAGTTTATTATAGTGAATTATGTTGCTTATATGTATTTTTCAATCAACATCGGTTTGTTTCATCCTCCAACCGGTCAACATCTGGCCTTTGAGAATCATAAATTTCTAAATTTGGTCATTTGGAATAATTTCTTAACGTTTATTGTAAACACCTTTTGCCTTTTTCTAAACATTGCTTACAATTCACATCGATCTTTAGGCACTAAAAACTCCATGCTCATCTATTTATTTGTGTACGTGGAAGACGCCAAGGAATAAATAACATGTAGCACAAAAGTTCTTTGAATAAATTGGTTTCCATTGATTGCATTCAAAATTAAGCATATGAACACATCATTAACTGTTGTTATAAAAGATCAAAGGGAAAATTTTAATTAAAAGTGGTCTGGAGAAAATTATTCCAAACGACCAAATTTAGAAATTTAGGAAGGCCCACCGATAGAGATAGCCGTAGTCCGGTTATGAAATTTCTACTTTTTGAGTGGAAATTAAATAGTGATAAATATCCTTGGATGGTACATTTTTGCCATTTTAATGATACATACTTGTAGTTTGCATAGTAAATTTTTGCTGTATGAGATTGAGAAAATAAATATAGGGTCCTCAAAAGTAAAATATCCTGTTTACTTATTTCCTTAGAATTTCTGCTTTTTCTTGCGTTCTCATAGTTTAATTTCTCTTCTCATTTCGTGATGTATCATAGCCTTTGTTAAAATTAGGAACAGCCTATTTTACAATTAAGCTTCTTTCTCTTTTTTAACTAATAAACCTTTTTGTGCAATTAATTTTGTATTATTATATCAAAATTTTGTCTCTTGTAAAAGAGGAAAAATTACATTGAGATCTCTACGTTACTTAGATTGGTCTAGGCAGTCTGGTAGACCTAGTCCAGTTCAACCCGATCTCATGCAAAACCTCATATTGTTTTATACAGCCTGAGGTCTATACCAAATCAGACTTTGGGTTATGTATCAATTCGATATGGTCTGGTCTATCTGTGTTCCTAATTTAAATCATCATCGAGGAATGAATATACTTTAGTAATGAAAGCAATATATGTAATATACATAGCCAAAATTGATTTAAGTCATCATTAATGAATGAATATGTAACTTGCTTGAACTAAAATAATTGGAATCACCATAATGAAAATGCTTAAGCAAACAACAAATCCTATTTATATATTCACTTAAAGAGTTGAGACTTCTTTCTTAATTATATTCATTCACATTCATCTCTGATTCATTGCCTTGTTATCGTCAAGGTGTGCCTTCAATCTTACAGGTAAATGTTGACTTGAGGATATTGATTCTTTGTTATATTGATTCCTAAATTAATTTTTAAAGTTAGTCATAATAGACCCAACTGCATCGATCCCAAAAATCTTTCAAAATCGAAGCTTCAGATATACAAATAATTGATAAGAAAATACCGTATTGAAGTCATAGGTTAGGGGTATTATGGTAAAATACCTAGCATTCAAACATCTTAAAGTTAGTCATAGACCCAATTTAAGATTTGTTGTATTTCCGACCTTATACATGGAAAGATGGGGAAGGGCCGGTTTGGTTGTTACAGCTTTGTCGAAGTGGATTTGATTGACGTGAGCCTTTCGTTCCCACCATAGTGGACTGGTATTTTCCACGTTCCTTCTCAAGTCTTCTTATCCCACCGTCCACAAGTCTTCGGCTGCTTTTTGTCAGTTAATTTGCATAAATATTAATGCATTTCCCCATTAAAAAACAGAGAAAGTCATTTTTTTTAATTTTATCTGATACATATCAGATATTGGCCAAGCGGAGAGATGTGAGGCAAAATCGGCAAAATTAACCGGTTTTTTAATTTAAGACATGTTTAATATATTAATTACTTTTCTTTGCTGGAGTTTGAATTTATCTGTATTTTGGGGGTGTAGAGTATAATATAAATGAATAACTTCCTTAATATCGCGGCATATTTGAACTGCTGCTCTGCTTAGTTATGTTTTTGTGTCATCGATGATGATGCATAACGATAACTTTATCTTTCTTTTGTGGAAATTAGAGATCTAGAGTTGCGTTCATTATTAACAGCACACACACACTCAATCAATTTCATATCACATATTTATCCTTGGGCAAAAAAAATCACATATTTATCATTTTTTCTAAATTAATATACCTAATTTATATATACAATTTAATGTTACATATATGGATTTTAAGGAGTAAAATTACATTTGTTATAATTAGCTAATTAATTTCATTTTTTAATACCTCCTATTGTCCTTTTTATAAACAACTATCAGAATCATGTACAAAGAATTAGCAATTAAAATTACGAGAAATAGCATATGAGACCATGTAAGTATAATAGTATTAAAAAAGTCCCATGAATTTGACCCTTTTACATGACCCAAGTGAAATATGAAAATCATGTCAAATTACTGTTACGCTTTTAACAATAAAGGGGAAATATGTTTTCCTTGCTCGAAACCCCATTTTGAAAGCATTCTGAAAACAAAAACCCAATGGACCCTTCCACAAGAATGAACTTTTTTGATATTATTGTGCTTATGTGGAACTCAATTGCTATTTTCCCTTAAAATTAGTTAAAAGCAATTAATGTGTAAGAGGTATAATTTTTTCTTTCAAAACATACCATTATTTATAAGGATAATAAGTAAGAGAGAAAATGAATGGAAAAGTTATGGAAGAGGATGTGTGGAGAAAAAAGACGAGAGAGACATGTAATCAAATGAAGGTAAAAATAAAAAAATGTATTAAATTCCTAGGCAAAATAAAATTGTGATTGTTTATAGAATCAAGCCCATGAGAGATAATGTTGTTTATAAATAGCATAATAACTAACTAAGTGTAGAGCGAGTCCTACTTATTAGGGGTATAAATGCAATATATAACTAAATTGTATGGAATTTTAAAAAAGAGCCGCACTCATCATTTTTTTTTTGTCTTGACGACAAGATCAATCTTAAAGAGGATGATTATATAATTAATCTGATGATAAGTATGATGAAGCCTGTAGATATATAGGATGAATGAAGATTTATTACTCCGATTTCTAATATAAGAGTTAGTCAGATAATTTTTTTGTTGAGATATTAAAGAAGCCAATTACTCTTCTGATCTTATTTATAAATCACTTCTTACATGTTTCATACAAATCAAGAAAAATCTTAAAACTCATTAATTCAACCTTAAAATTAAACAATTTTCCACCTTTATCCATATTCAATATCAAGTGTGTGTGTGTATAGCACGTGAGAGCAAAGTCAAGATATAATAAACGAATGGTAAAATTGTACATTCAGAAAAATTTAATGAAATTACTTATAAATATAATCAAATAAAGTTTTCTCTCTCTACCATATAAATAAGAGTGGAGGAGTAGCTAATATGTTTATTATTTTTCTCCAAATTAATTTGTCTAACTTATAAATTAATATATAATCTAATAATACATATAAGTATTTCAAAGTATATCTTATAATCATGTAATTTATTTCAATTTTATCCTAAATATTTGTAAAGGAATGTGGCAAGGCTTTTCAAAGACATCTTTTGGTCAATTAACATATATTAGCACTAAATTTTCCTTCTAAATTATTTACGATTTTGATTTTCCTCTGTTGGGATATGTGAAAAGTGGGAGCGGATTTTCTCAAAATCATCTCTATTATTTTCTTCTGTAAATCTCATCTTCACCCTTAGATCAAACAAGATTCATATTTAATATTTTATAAAATTTTTATTATAACAGTTTATAAGTTAAAAATTTCTTGTCTTGTATATATTGCAATAATAAATCATGCAGATCATATTTTAATATTTGAAATTTATTTATATTTATAATACTAATTTTATAAGATATTAATATGAATCCTTCATTTCTTTTGATTTAAGAATAAAGGTATGTTCTGAAAGGAAAATGAAAGCGATGAAAGTGAGAGAAGGTAAAATTCAGTGCGAAAAGGTCATTAATTAATTGCTTACAAGATAAAACACAACATGACTTGAGCAATATTCTAACATGAAAGGCATTCAAGTCGCCGCTTTTGGGCAGTGGAAAGCAAAAGCCGCCACTAGTTTATAGAATTCAGGGGAATATAATGGAATATAATTGGTGGGAATGTAATGTAATAAAATAATGATTACATAAAATTTGTTACAAGGAAGAAGTTACATAAAATCTACGTCTTTCATGTAATTGAATCAAATGGGACATGGAAGAAGTTACAAGGAGCAAAGCTAATTAATTGTGATGGATATATTATTTACCTTACATACCCGAAAGGCAAAAAGAATTCTCCCATCTCAGACTCATGAAACAATAAAATAACTGATTTAATAGTTTATTATTATCCGTGTTAAATATAGGGTAAAGCTAAGAAACAGGTACACACTTGCATTCTCAATTCAAGCGCCCCCGTTATCTTAGTTGGAGATAGTGTGCATGTTTGGGTAACAATTTTTTCTAACGATACACGTAAGTCAAGATAAAAGCATATTGAAATCCATAAAAATATCTCAGAATCAGTAACTCTTCCCTCCTAACGAATTATCAAACATACACTGTCTCTACCATGGAGAGGTATGCTGGGGTTCATCCATCATAGGCATGCTACATTGTCCCAACATTTTCCTTACTACAAAAAAGGCAGCATCAGTAACTGCTATTTTATGCATTTATAACGATTATAACTACAACAAAAACCACCATGTTAAGAGGTTTAGCTCCTGTTTCTTAGAACCAATGCGCATAAAGTCTAGCCCGCTACTTTATTTGCAGCGCTTGTGGTTAACTGCTATGAATATAGATGAACATAAGAAACATGAGTAAATGTTAGTGTAGAATTTGACCAAGAGGGGGTGAATTGGTCAGTTTTTAAAATTGAAAACTCAATCACAAAAATTAAACGAAATCACCGGTGAAAGTAGAGGAAGAAAACACATTAGATTTATCCCGGTTCGGTCCTCCTGACCTACGTCCAGTCCTCAGAGCTCCCCTGAGATTTTCAATCAACTAGTCAACAATAACCAAGGCTCACTGGACCTTTACAAAGAATATTCTCACTCCCCCTCACAACACGCAACAAAACAGAGTCTCACTCACTCTGTTTTCTGATAATTTTTCAACACAACAAATTCAAGGTCCCAACCTTGAATGTCTCACAAGATTAAAACAATGTTTGACAAGATTAAGTTTCCTGAAGAGTGGATAATCAAATACTGAAGCTCATAAGAAATAATTTACAAAATGATAGAAAGATAGTTGTAGACAGTAAAAGCATTCTTAAATTTTCATCATACTACTCTTTCCTGTCTTCTATACTTCTTCATTTATATCTGAGTTTTCATTCATTAGCTGTTACTTAGAAAATCATTGTCCGTTGGAAAGAAGATTATGTCCGTTACTCACTTTCGTTGCTTTTCTGGTTTGTCATTAATGACTGCATTAAATGCATTCAACGGCAACAGAGTAAATCATAAATGCTTGTCTTCATTCCTCAGACGACCTCACTGTTCAGATGAAAGAACTAAAGTGCATTTATGAAGTTAGGTAATATTCAAAATATTCCAGCACAAAAGAGGAAAGCTTTGGTAGCAGTAGGCGTAGCTGTGTCATAAGTCATGTCAGAGAGAGAGAGAAATTAAGTTGTCATCATCCCATAACTCAAGTTTTATTAAATCAAGTTTATGTTCATGTAATGAAACTCCCAGTTGTAACTCGAGTTTGCATTTAAAAGTTCTGAAGCATAGTTGAAAAACTCTTATTCGAAACTTCAGGTTTTGATATCAAGTTTTGGAGTCCATTTGTAAAACTACAGGTTATGAAAGTGAACATTCGAGTTCTAAAACTGTTCAGTTGAAAAAGCCCTTGAGACTTGAGTTTGGAGAAATAGAAACTCGAGTTTTGAAAAACTTCCATTGAGAACTCGAGTGTGAACATTAAGTTCTTGAACTGATAAAATTTCCAAGACATGGAACTCGAATTTGGAAAATAGCAGGACTAGAGTTCTGTGAAAACTTCCAGTTGAAACTTTCATTTTTGAAATCAAGTTTTAAGAGACAGTTATGGAACTCGAGTTTTGAAAAACCTGGAACTCGAGTTCTATAACGTGATGACAAACTCAAAGCTGAAACCTCAATTTATGACTCTAAGTTTTGTGTCATAGTTGTGGAACTCGAGTTTTGAAAATATGAAACTCAAGTTCTATAACGTGGTGAGAAAACTTGAAGTTAGAACCTCAAGTTTTGACTTCCAGTTTTGACTGCTACTAAAATAAAAAGAATTCAAATATTGTGATGTGACGTTTGTAGCGGCTTATAACCGCTACTAAATTATAAAAAATTGAGAAAAATAAATATATAGTAATGATGGGTAACTGCTACTACTTATATTAGGTGAAAATTGAATTCCCGCTAAATTTTTAGTAGTGCAAGGTAATATTTCATTCAGCATTTAATAATGGTTAAAAAATCGTTATCAGTTTAATTCAAAATGCCCACCATTATTGGGACAAAATTATCTTTCAAACAATTAGTAGCTATTTTAAAATCACAACTAAAATTTGTAAAAATTAAAAAAATATTTCAATTCAAACTAATGAAAAAGTTGAACGCAAGAGAAAGAGAGGAAGAATTAGAGAAGAGAGAAAGAGCAAAAACTGAAATGGGGTGGAAGGAGTATTTATAGGATGTCTGGTTGGAATTAGCAGTGTTTTAAGTTATTGTAATTTGCAGTGGTTGTTTAATAGCATTTTATGTAATGATTTTGGTAGCGATTTTGGGGATTTTGCATTGATTTAAAACCTCTACAAAAACAGGAATTTTACAAAAAAATCACATAGATTGAAACAAACTGAATTAAATATATTACGTACCTAAATTATTTATTCATCGTCATCAGCCTTGACAATGGCTAAATTGCCGTCTCCTTTGGGGAAGAAGTTTAAAAAATCAGTAGGATGAAATGGCTTTAGCTCATGGGTGATTTGTTCATCACTATTACTCATATCATAAAGATTTCTGGGCCTAAGATGAACAACCATACTCTAATCTCTGTTTCCCATCCTTTACATAATAAACTTGTTGGCCTCTGATGCTAGAATATACGACTCATCATCCTGAGATTCACGATATGAATGAGCCTTGAGAAATTCACAAATGTGATGCCCAGCTCATCTGTAGTGTCCATGATGAGTTATCGTATTTGCCCAATAATACTCAAATAACATCATGGTAAAATGCCCCTAATAATTTAGCTTGATGATAATAACCAATTTTCCATAGTAGGAGACACCTTTGAGACGCATGTCACCTTCATTGCCGCTCACATAATTTCTTGTACCAAAAGTCCCAAAACCCATGAATTTTGGGTAAGAGAACCTTGGTCGATTAAAATTATGCAGAACCTGAACCCGTTGATATTGTATATAGTAAACCCTTTCACATACTGAAGCAAGCCCATGACAAGACTTGTCAAATCAACTGGATGGGAGTTGTCATCATTACATATTTGATGTACAAACCAACTTGGGGAATTATGTATGCACCTTTTTATCAACCTCAATATATGTTTGTATCTAAATACGTAGTTAACACTTGACATAACTTCAAAACTCTCTGTTATAATTAAGTATGATATAATTGGACAAATATAATTTCAAGTTATAAAATAATAAGTTAATGCTAATACTCACTGAATGAAAGGATTACTTGACTACCGTTATTAGGACATGTGTGTGTGTGCTTGTAGCATCTCCTTAGGAGTGAGATTGAAGTTTTAATGACATCCAACTGGTCTCCCAACATGAGGGAACAAACTTGTCGATGTTGGTGGACCAATATCAGGGCAATTATCAACACAAGGATGACAGTTGAAAGATGTCTCCATGTCATCAAAGTACTATGAACAGAAGTTAAGGACCTCATCACATATATAACATTCTGCTATTGAACCCTCTAATCATGCCTTATTCCTCACATATGACTTCAACTTCCATAAGAACTTGGCATAAGTTAATAACATGAAGACAAAGTAGTAATTAATGAATTACTAATGTATGTAAATAATTTGTGTGAAAAACTTTTAACATGAATACCTTTCAATGTGATACATAAAATGATATTGAGTTGGGCCCCTAAGTTTTTCCTCATGAACAAGGTGGACTGTGAGGTGAACGTGATAAGGAAAAATTAAGGATGGAAGATCATCTCCAAATGTCACAGTGTGAGAATGATCTGCTACTACTATTGATTAGAGGGTTTTTAGTGACAAGAATCTTTACACAGCTTTCTAAAGAATGAACAGAGCTCCACCAACATCGTTGATACATCTAGAAGCATTATATTTTTGAGTGCCAACGGTAGTAGCTATTGCATAAGGACATGTGAGTCACAACTCTTTAATCACGTGGCCTTTTGAGATTGCAAATCTATACACCTTGTATGTTGCTTGAACATCCATTAGGAACCTTAATTTTCTTCAACGTTGAGAGATATATATCCTTATTTGGCTTCACTAAAGTAAATTTTACTGGTTGAAACTCATCATTGTTGTCTAGCCAAGCATCTTGATGAATTCCCATGGACTGTAAATCTTTCCTGGCTTGAAGATAATCTTTAAACTTCCCAAATTCGTTCAATAAGGTACATTCTCAGACATGTTCTTTTCAATGTACTCACATCAAGACTGTGATGTAACATATTAGTCTTCCAATAAGGAAGAGTGAAAAATATAATCCTCTTGTACCATTGTTGCACTGTCTCAACACTGAAGTGCTACGAGATCTTCATCCACCTCGTTCTACATCATACTTCTTCTCAAACTCAAAATGAACATCATCAAGCTGACTCAGAATATCGAAACCATTTAAATTGGCAAGAGGTCATCTTCTTTCATATTTTCCATTAAATTAATTCCTCTGCGGGTGGTATCCTAAGCCATAAAATGTAAACTTAGTATCGTTGGTTACCCTCGAAAACGTACCAAGAATATTTACTTATAATTTCCAAGGATTGTGTGGCGACAACCCCAGGGTCGTTCTCTCTGGAAGCAAGAAGGCGTACCAATAATCTTTAGCTTGTGGTTATGTTTGTAATGCAAATGCAATTAGTTTTGATTCAAAGTATACTATGTACCTAAACTAACTACAGAATAAAACTTGTTTTTGGTATTTTCTTTTATGGAGGGAGAAAGTGAAAGCAACTTTGAGAGGAAAGTGTGTGTGATAATGATTTCCTCTTAAAAACAAAGGTCGCCCTCATAGTTCGCAAAGAATTAGGGAAAGTATCTACTTTTGCACTAAGTTTTCAAAATCACAAACCGCAAACAACTTGTTGGGTTGGGAGTGTCATACGATGAACTCCGTCAAAATCCCCAATGACTTGCTGGGTCACGAACAACATGCAATGAACTCCATTCCATGAAATCCTTTAAGACCACTTAGTGTGTGTACGGAAATCATAAAGTGATAAAATCAACTCCACACATTGTTGACTCGAAAACTAAGCACAACTAGGATAATAGAAGAGACCAACAATATTTCATTGAATAAGAAAAATGAACTAGTTTTCAATTTGTACTAGTTTTCCACTTGAATTTCCAGAGTCTTAGAGTGAAATTTAGCCCAAACATGATCCTTCTGTGCTTAATTTGAGATTAGGATTTGTTGATTTGGATTAGTGTGATTTTGGGTACATATGCCATGATTAATGATTAATGATGTTATTGTGCTTAAATTCCATCATGAGCAAATGATACTACCAATATTTGCTATTTCATTTCAGGAACTCTATATAAATGCAAGAGAAAGTAGCTCTGGAATAGTTTGTTGCGGCGTAATTCAAGATTCGCCGCGGCCAAAGATCAATCAACAAACATGAACTCTTAGGAGAGGTTTGCCGTGGGGAATATCGTGTATCAATGCCAGATTTTTACTCCAAGAGGAAAATAACCCGACCCAGCTTGATGGATCCAACACAGAACGATTTATCATGCTATTTTAGGGTATTTTCATATGGAGGAAGAGGAAGAGGCTACATGGGGGCTATAGATAGAAAGAGATAGAGAGAAGAAGAGCCAATAGAGGAGAGAAACTCATTCTCCATTCACCCTAACACCATTTCACCCCATTTCTCCATCATCCATTCATCTATCATGTATTTATCATCCATTCGAAGCTCATCTCCATCACCCATGAGGAGTTGAACATCTCCACCCTCTTGAAGATAAAGTGAACCGGAGTTCAAAGTGCCGAAAGGGTAGTATTTGCTTTTAATCTGTATTTACAGTATGGATTACTTGGATTCCAAGTTGGACTGTGTAATTTGTGTGTAAATACTTGGTTTCGGTTGAGCCAAACTTGGATTGTTGTGTATTAAGTTGTTTTGTGATTGACAAAGTAAAGCAATCTAAATTTACATTTCCATCAAGGAATCAGCGATGGCTTATGAAGCACCACGTCTGACTGTTTGCAAGTCGAAGTGACTCTGTGTCGAAGTTACACATAGGACAAGCTAGTACAGTATGTATGTTCTACCTAGATAACATTCCAAGGCCTAGGAATTCACTTATCATCCATATCAAAGACGCATACAATTTGAACAGTGTCTTATCATATTTATCATATGTCACAATCTCATCATGTCACAATTCGACCAACTCATTTATCAAAGGTTGTAGGTAGACATCAATATCATTGCCTAGTGCTTTCTTTCCAAGGATAATTATAGACAAAATAAATAAGTTCTACATCACACACATCCATGGAGACAAGTTATAAGGGACTAACAGTAATGGCCAAATATTGTAACTGGTGATAAGGTTTCCAAATGGATTGAGTTCATTAGTCGCTAGAGTAAGAAATGTTTGTAGGATCCACTAAAATCTAGAACTTCTTTGTTAAATCCTTTCTAGGTCTTACAATCCCGTGGATGTCTTAACTTACCATCCAGATTTGGTCACCAACATGTCATCTCATGTGCTCTGCCATTTTAGCCGAGAAATACAACCTTTGTAGTGGTAGTTTTAAAGGAAAATATCTCATAATCCATATGGGTTTATTCTTTTTCTTTTTCCCCTTCCCTTCCAACTTGCATCTTGAAGTGTTATACCGCTTGCAAATTTCTTTGTTCGTATCTTCTTCCCAATAAAGCATGCAATCATTTGGGCATGTATGAATTTTTTTGTACTATAAACCATTTTGTTCATAATCTTCTTTACATTATAAAAAATGTCAGGATCGCTACACCAGTGAATGGTCGACTAATAATTCCTTTATCATCGACATTCCCTTACTAAAGATACCACATAAACATTTAATGTGGTACCATTTAAGAGAAAAAAAGATCATTTTGAGTACTTCACAAACCCAAGATATACAGCTTTGTCAGTGTTGATGCCATATTTTGATGATAACAAAATGATTTTAGGAATTATGAAGCTTAGTTTGATGTTAATCAAGTGTTTATAATGAAACACTTTAGTTCTGTACTTCAGTAATCGAGTTTATATGAAAGTACTAAGAATACTCGAGCATCATGTCTTAAAACTTGAGTGTTATGGTCTTTAATGTATCAAAAATCAATACTTTCAGACAACACTCAAGTTATTGTTGAAAGTGATGAGAATACTCGGTAATGAAGTTATGCACTCGAGTATCATGAATAGAAATGACTCTGTGTTTCAATACTCTAAGTGAAACTGGATTATAAGGTTGAAGTATTATCAACACTCAAGAAATGTTTTTGAAACACTCGAGTATTGGAGCTTAAAATGTTTTATAACTAAATACTTTCATGAAAAACTTGAGTTTTGGGATGAAGTGTTGTCAATACTCGAGTATCAAGCTACTTTTTCAAACTCAACACTTCACTTGAAGCATAGTACTCATATTATATTGAAAGTGTTGCCAACACCAGAGTGTTGATTTTGCAACACTCGAGTATCGAGCTATTTTTTCAAAACTGACCACAACACTCTAAGCAGAATACTTGAATTTTGAATGAAAGTGTTGCCAACACTAGAGTACTAGTGATCAATACTCGAGTTTTGAGGTTTCTTTTTACACTTAGGCGAACACTTGAAGCACAATACTCGAGTTTATAATGGAAATGTTGTTAACACTCGAGTATTGGTTATACAACACTTGAGTATCGAGCTTCATTTTTTAAAATTGCATAACACTTGAAGCAAAACACTTGAGTTGTAACAAAAGTATTGTCAACACTCGAGTATTAGCTTCTAACACTCGAGTATCGAGCTCTCTTTTACAAACAAACACAACACTTGGATTTTAAAACTCGAGTAACAGACGAAAGTGTTCCCAATACTCAAGTACTTAACTTCAACACTCAAGTATTGACTGATTTTCCTCAAAACTCGAGTACCTTTATTTAGATCAAAAGTGAAATAAAAAGTCAAAGTTGACCAAAAAGTTAAAGTCAACCAAAAAGTCAAAGTCACCCAAAAAGTCAAAGTTGACAAAAAAAGGTCAAAGTCAACCAATGGTAAGGTTGGAATTAAGAAAGAGTAGAAAACGTAATGTCATTTTGGTAATTATGAGAGAAGTAAGAAGGGTAGTGTCATTTTTGTAATTATAGAGAAAGTAAGAAAGAGAAAGGAATGCAATGGCATTTCTGTAATTAAGGATTTTTAGAGGACTGAAAGACTAAGAAATAATTATTCGAGGTAGCAGGAGTCCTTAAACGATGGAGACCCAAACTGAGAAAAATTTAGTTGGCTCCTAAAGTATTTAATAAAATTATTAGCCAGTATCTAGTGCGGGCAGGTTTGCAGTACGGAGAACATCAGTGTTGAAAATCCAAAAAATGATTTTCTTAGAAAATTAATTACAGAAAATCGGGGAAGAATTTTAAGGAACAGAAAAGGGCTAGAGTATCAGGGAAAAATATGGAAATTTTTCATGCCCTTAAGTTAAATTGGTCGTCGAAAGCACATTTTACGGTGTTTCGTCGGAATCGAGGAACCCGGACAAATTACAAAGAAGTCCTGGGGTATTTTGGGAAAGGCAATGCCGCCACCAAATCAAGGGATAAGTGGAGATAAAATGAGGAAGAAAATATCTCCAGAAAAATAGATAAATGATTTATCGAAGAAAAGTTACTGGGGTAAATAGTAACTAAAGCAAGTATTTGGATAGTAAATGATTTGGTTAACCTAACTAAGTCATTAAGGGAGTAGTTGGGAGTAATAATTGCAGCCTCTTCACTCTCCACAAGAGCTTGATAAGTGGCAAGATCTCAAGCATTTAAGAGGAAACTTGATCACTAAGTTTTAATCTCAACCATCCATTATTTGTGAAGAGTTTAAGTGACTATTTCCTCTCTCTTCCCTCTAATTCCTGTCCACTCTCCCTCTCTCATATGCGCATATTTTCTCTCCCAAGCACCCCAAAGAGGACGCATTCTCAAGCAAGAAGAACAGAACCAAGCTTTAATAACACAAGGTAAGGAGTTCTAGCAACCAAATCTCCATCTTTTCTTGAGTCTTGCAACTTCTACTACCTTTCTATTGGATTGATTTCTTGAATAAACCTCTGTTTTTGGAAGATGATGGCTAGGGTTTCAAGATATAAAAATGAAAAGGAGAAAGTTTTAAAGGTAGTAAATGGTTCCAAGTTCTTTCTTGAGTAGTATAGAGTAGCTTGATGGTTGTTGTTGTTGGTTGTTTTGGTTGTTGTATAAATTGTGGAAATCTCAATATTATGGGGAGGTACTACCCAAATTTCGTTTGGCCTAAGGGGAAGTGTATTTGAGTTGTTTAATGCATGGAAAGTGGTTGGAGAATAAGAATACACAAATTTTACAAAATCCATTTCTCTTTCATTTTTGTCGTTACACGGCACAAAGTTTAGCAATTTTGTGTAGGGTAAAAGTAAGAAAAGAATTTTGGAAGCATTGGAAAGCAAAAGAACAAATTTTCAATGTTTAAAAGGGCTTGTAAGAGCAATATTTGAATATTGTGTTTTTTTATTTTATTTTCTTTGCCTTGATTGGTGGCTGGAAATTTATGAGAATGTCAATATATAATGTTTAGGAAGACAAGAGCCCAAAGAACTCATTGGGAAAGTCCATCAAGAGAGGATTTGAGTTCAAGGGAATTAAGAGAAAAAAGTAGCAAAACCCTCTAACCTTAAGCTTTATAGCTTTTGAAATGTGCTAAGTTGTGCATGACTTGTTTAGAAAATTATGATGATGAAAGTGTGAAAATGTGCTATTGTTTGCTATGCCCTTATGCATTTGATTGTTACATGTTGCACTTTTATGAATTCACACTTATATGAAAGACTGTTATGCTATGTTTATGATTGTGTTAGAAAGTTTTGCTATTGGGATTTTCCAAAATCTCATTATTTCTCACTAACCAATGTAGGTGTAAGCTCAAGTAAGGGTAAGGAAAAATTTGTTGGTGATTAAGATGATCTCCTTGCTTGTGTGAATTTTAGTGATTTGTTGGAAGATGTGTATATGTTTAAGTTTAAGATGAGCTTTTGTTGGCATGCAATGATAAACCTCTACATGGATGATGGTGAAACTATGTGGATGCATGCATGAAAATGGGCTAAATGTGCTAAGCAATGGTAAGAAGATAATCATGCATGATAGAGGTGGGTTAATGAACCAAAAAGAAGTTTTGGTAAGTTTTAAGAAAAGATGGTTTTCAAAGCTAAAGGGTTCCAAAGGCCCTGAAAACTGACCAGTTTCACGTGGTGAATAAAAATAGCAAACGAGCTCTGATTGAGATGAGATTTTCCAGTTAAATATTACACATCTTATGCTTTAAAATTATATAAAGTTTGTAAAATTTGGATGTGTATATTAAGAGATATGATTTTCCAAAGTTTAAGGGAAAACTATAAAAAAACTGAAAGTGACCATTTAAACAGTGCATGATTTTGGAATAAATTGATTCAAATGGGCAAGGTTTTAGGCCAATGAGTATTTTTCCCCTATAGATCACTTAATAAGCTAAATTTAGAAATTGGAACCAATCAATTTTGATTTTTCTAGAATTAATGATTTTTCAAAGTTGGGCCAGAAATCTGGAAAAATGACCTTGAACAGTAACAATGTTTTCCATTTTTAAAAATTCAAGTCACAATGTTGGTCAATTTTTGATACCTAAGGCCTAAGAGTGGTTCAAAAGTGATCTCATATGAGCAAATAGGGGGAAAATATGAGGTGTTACAATGTGGAAGATGAAGAGTTAGGAATGGTCGTGAGGAATTTAAACGAATGTATAGAAAGGATCAAAATTTCTGAAGACCACAAAGAGGAGGATCAAACAAAATAATCTGCTATGAATGTAACAAGCTAGGCCACATAAAGGTAGATTGTCCTCAGCTTGAAGCACAGAATAAAGATAAGGATAAGAAGAACCCAAAACTCTTTAAGAAGAAGAAGAAGAAGGCGTATGTCTCAGGGATCTGGGGTGACAGCACAGATGAAGAATAGAGTTAAGCCGAGGAGGAAGCCAACCTCTATCTTATGGCTCAAAAAGAAGAATTAGAAACAGAGGAGGTAATTGATGAACCTAGTTATGATTAATTACGTGCTGAGTATAATGAAATGCATATTGAATTGTTAAAGTTTGCAAAAGAATTATTCTTTCTAAGAAAAAAAGTTGAAGAACTTGAGAAACCTATTGAAAAACCAGCTGTTGCCAAAGTTTGCTCAAACTGTGATGTTTAGAAAAATGAAAATGAACAACTGACCAAAAGTCTTAAAAATTTACAAAGAGTAGTGATATATTGCAAGTCATTTGAAAAGCTAAAGAGTTATAAATGACAGAAGCGGCATAGGATATAATCCTCAAAATGATTTTAAAAAGGGAAAGAAAAAGAATGGCAACAAAAGTTATTTGAAATATTTTCAAAAGTTAGTGCATGCATTTGAACCTTTTGCCTTCTGTAATTACTTTAATAGAAAGGGACATAAAACTGGTTCGTGCTATTTTAAAAAGAATAGAGCCTTAGGA
This sequence comes from Vachellia pachyceras, assembly GCA_025593235.1. Lineage (NCBI taxonomy): Eukaryota > Viridiplantae > Streptophyta > Magnoliopsida > Fabales > Fabaceae > Vachellia > Vachellia pachyceras. The sequence continues at coordinate 39,946 of JANTPZ010055540.1, read as the reverse complement.
ACTATACATGGGTACTGAAAGGAACATACATTCCAAAAGTCCCTAGAACTAACCTAAAAGGATCCAACAAAACTTAGGTACCTAAAACCGTTAAATGACTCTCTTGTAGGTATGTCTTCAAGTATCCAAAGCAAGCAAATGGTATACACTAAAAAAAAATTACTTATTCATATGGATTTTGGTTAAAAATCTGCAAGAAAAAATTTTCCTACGGATTTTAATCCCCAGGTATAAGGTTCGTGAAAATTTATTTTTCTGAAATCCGCAGGTAATTACCTACGGATTTTCCTGCGGATTTTTTCACCGGTAAAATATGCAGGTAAAATCGTAGGTAAAAATCTGCAGGAAAATCCGCAGGTAATTAATTCACAGGAAAATCTGCAGGTAAAAATCCACAGGTAATTAATTCGCAGTAAAAACCTCAGGTAATTAATTCGCAAGAAAATCCGCAGGTAATTCAAATTTTTATAAAAAAATATTTATGAATTTAATTACTAAATAGTTCAAATGTCTTTAACACCCTTGCATTTATTTTCACATGTAAAAAATATCTTCAACACCTTGATGGTTCAAGAAATTAAACAGTTCAAATATCTTTTTGGCCATAAATTTTGTTTAACCTTGATGATGTAAGAAATTAAGCGGGGATTGAAATAAATCACAGGTTGGAGTTATGATGATTTAATCAATCACTAAAAAAATGATGAGGCTACCTCTAAAAATGTCGAGATGTCGAAGAATAAACAATATCAACATGATCTAAACTTTACGAGTAGCTTCAACTTTAGGATCAAGGCACCTATAACTCATTGCAATATATGCAAAATGGAGGGTTCTAATTAAAACCCATCCTCCCCTTTGCCTAATAAGCAGCCTTCTTTCAAAACATAAGGAACATAACTTTCCATCCGCCACCAAAAATGGAAGCTTGAAACTTGAATATATCAAAGATTAAACATTACATTAAGCTTGAGACCCAGAGTCAGAAGTGCTCAATTCAGCAGAAGCTCCAAGCAAGTTGGTTCCATAAGAATCCAATAACTTGGAGAGATTTGGTTGAATGCCTCTCAGCTTAAAAATTCTTGTTCTATTGTTTATTTCTGCAACAGTAGAGCATGCTTAAAAGTTGATTAACATATTTCTTGACCAGATACAGACAGCCACAACGGTAAAATTACTAAAGTTTATGTTCACAGTTGTGATTAATACATGGATAACCTACAAATAAGTCCATGTAGATCACTAAGAAGGCACAAATTAGACCTCATCACATATTAGGTCCTGCATTTTGTTTCACAAATAACAAGAATATAATGATTTGATTAAGGAAACATCGCAAGTTTATACATATATGATTGACAATTGCTTAATACAGAGAATGGCATACAGGAAGTTGTCAGATTTAAACATTTTGATCATCATTACTACCACAGAATGGTATCATGCAAAGTCGACACATTTCTTAGTAATTTACATAAGTAAGAGGTTGACTTTTGATATATATCTTGCAAGGAACCAGTAGTGGTAGGGATCATTGACCCCGGTATTATTAACTTCATTGTTCTCCTCAATCATTAGCACATTGTCCCCAATGCCAGCAGCATTTGTCTTTGTGTTGCTAGTACTATGACTCGTTTTCTACAGAATAGTCTACACAAACAAGCATTTTATAGCAATATACAGAAATGATATGCTCAATCACTTCATATTTTCTATACATATGGCTAAGGATAGCAGTGTAAATGATCGAGAGCTGGAAAACAGAATTGAAGCTGACAACTGAAGTTATAAAAACAGTAGATTGAATGGACCCATTCATGTCTTTATCCTTGTTTCCTAATGATCAGAGCCACTACTTAAGCACAAATTCCAACATCATGTTATGACAATGTCAATGCCGACCCTAATTAGTAGAGATAAGAGAACATGGTATTAAGTATTATCTAGTCTTTGGGCAATTCTACTATAAGAACCAATTCGTGTAAATATCATCTAAGCCTAAATATGTAATTTGAATGTAATATTCTAAACTTTGAATCAGGGAAAAAGATTGCATCTCAATTTAAATGTGATTTGAATTCATCCTAAACTTTGATTGCTATCAGGGAGTTTGATATGTGTTATTCAAAACCAGGGAAATTAGCGAGATAATGTTATTCAAAGTTTAAAGTCAAAGGGTTAGATTAGATGATTCCAAATTTCCAACGACCAGTGAGTGTTTTAGGTAAGTGTTTCTTAGGGGAAATAAAAACCAGCAGATCAAGATTATTGAAGCGAAAAGGCTAAGTGAAAGTGAATCATACCAGCAGGAATCTCTGATTTATTTGCTTTCAGAAACCCCATTGTTTGATTTCACTCTTTAAGCTTGGAATCTAGAGTTGCAATGAACATCCTCAGCTGGTCCTCACCAAGGTTGTGGAAGCTGTCGTCCCAGGTTGGACAAGGTGATATCTTGGATCTCTGTTCAGGCACCCTGGATGTTTGAGCCTCAACCTAGGTCTTCCTATCATTCAAGAACACATGGAGATTGTAGCTCTTCCTCTGTCTCTGGGGGCATTCCTTTTTGGCGTTGTACTGTTGGATGTTGTAAATCACCCGTGCAGGATCCTGGGAAAAGGTCTCAGCTTTAGGGTTTTCAGAATCTGGGGGAGGGAAGATGATGACACATGCATCGATTCCACATAATGTGGAAAGTTCCGAAGCTTTCTTCAATAAACCCTTCTTTCTCCTCTCAAACAATGCCCTCCGACACATTTCCTAGTGATTTACATAAGATGCGATTTCATCGGTCAAAAGAGACGTTTTGGATTCAGAGGACACAGAGATGAACCACCATTCATGGACACAGTTCTGGAGCTTCACGAATGTAGAAATGATGGTTTTAGGGTTAAAAAAGGGAGGGAATTGGATTGCGAGTCGGGAAGGTAAATTTTTTCAAATTTTTTTTTAAAAATTCAATTTTTAATCCGCAGGAAAATTACTTGTGGATCTAAAATCCGTAGGTATTTTTTCAATTTTTTTTAAAAAATTAATTTTTCCTGCGGATTTTAAATCCGCAGGAAAAATACATGCCGACTTTAAATCCATAGCAAATTTACCTGAGGATTTTAAATCAACAGGTAATTTTTTTAAATTTTTTTAAAAAATTAATTTTTAAATCAACAGGAAAATTCCCTGCGGATCTAAAATCCGCAAGTAATTTTTTTCAATTTTTTTTAAAAATTAATTTTTCCTGTGGATTTGAAATCCGCAGGAAAAATACCTGCATATTTTAAATCTGCAAGAAATTTACCTACGGATTTTTTTCTACAGGTAATTTCCTGCGGATTTTAAAATCCATAGGAAATATACCTTCATATTTTTTCCGCAGGAAAAATCTGCAGGTGTATGGTAATTTTTTACTAGTGATATTAATAGTGGATGCTCAAGACACTTAAAGAGTGCAAAAGTAAATTTGTTAGCTTGAGAGCCAAGGATGTTGGAAAAGTGAGCTTAGGAGGAAATCAATCTGGAAGAATTGCTAGAATTGGTAAAGTAGCCAATGCAAATGGGGCACCTGTTAAAGATGTTTATCATGTGGAAGGACTGTGCCATAATCTGCTCAGTGTGAGTTAGAGTGGCGACAAAGACAATTGGGTTATCTTCAACTACAAGAATGCTTCATCTCAACAAAAAGGATCTTCCAAATAACAAAGAAAAGTTGAACATTCAACTCAGAGCTCTTAGGGATGGTAACTGCTATACTATTGACTTGAAAAATGATTTTACAAATTCTTGTTTGATTATTCAAGCTGATGAAAGCCAGTTATGGCATAAATATTTGGCACACATCAATATAAATGGCTTGATCAATTAATCAAGAATGAATTAGTTCAAGGGCTTCCAAAATTAAAATTAAAAAATTATTTAGTCTGTGATGGTTGCCACATGGGAATGCAATCAAAATCATATTTTAAATAAAAAACAAAGGTTTCATCTAAGAGGCCACTTGAACTACTTTACATGGATTTGATGGGTCTAGCTAGAGTAAAAAGTTTAGGAGGAAATCTCTGCACGTTATTAATTGTTGATGATTACTCCAGATTTACTTGGACCATATTTTTATCATCTAAAAGTGAAACATTTGAATGATTCACTATTTTCGCAAAAAGTTCCAAATGAGAAAGGTATATCCATTGTTTCCATTAGAGAACAGATCATAGAGGAGAATTTGAGAATGGAGACTTTACAGCATACTGTGAAAGTGAAGGAATCAATCGCAACTTCTGTACTCCAAGGACTCCACAACAAAATGGAGTTGTGGAAAGGAAAAACAGAGTCCTAATAGATATGGCCAGAGCTATGATGATAGAGAAAAAGGTATCTCAGGTATTATGGGCAGATGCTCTCAACACAGCTTGCTATATTTCAAATAAAGCATACATCAGAACATCGCTAGGAAAGACACCTTACGAACTGTTTAAAGTTAAAAATCCAAACCTATCTCATTTGCACGTATTTGGAAGTAAATGCTTCATCCACAACAATGGTAAGGATAACCTCAGTAAATTCGATACTAAACTTGATGAAGTTTTATTTCTTGTCTATTCATATAGGAGTAAATCATTTAGAGTTTTCAACAAATGCACTTGTGTGGTAGAAGAATCTATGCATGTAGTATTTGTTGAAACTGAATCTCAAACAAAACCTGATATCGATGAGGAAGTTATTATTTCAAAAAAGTTTTGAAAATGCAAAAGGATAGTTCAACTATTTGTCAACCATCACATGTTTTTGAAAATGATCAATCAGATGAACATCCTCAATCCCCTCAACCAAGTGCTTGGAAGTACATCTGTAATCAACCTATCAATCAAATAATTGGAGAGGTGAACGAAGGAGTACAAACTAGAAAGAGATTTATGAATGAGGCTTAGTTTTCAGCTTTCATTTCAAAAATAGAGCTTAAGAATGTTGAGGAAGCTTTGACTGGTAATGACCAGATTATAGCTATAAAAGAAGAGCAAAATCAATTTGTTATACAAATATAACTACTTAATATTAAATGTTCAAACAAATACAATAATATATTCTAATTAAAATGTATTTAATAACAAAAAATAAAATCAATCATCTGATTGTTGGGATGGGTCATCCTGATCCCTGGAAAAAGCTGGGGGCTAATGAGGGTCCTCACTCCTTGGATGGAGTGGTAGAGGAGCTGGGGGTTGGGCGTCAATCTGAGCTAGTATAGGCATGTAGAAGCCTGGCATAGGAGGTAGCTATGGAGCAGCAGAACCAAGCTGGGCCATATGAAATGCCATCTGCAATAGGGAATTTACAGCCTATCTCCATCTGCTCATGTGCCTCCTCTTGAGTCGCCTACATCTATTCATGTACCTTCTCCTACCCCTGTACATGGATCTCAACATGCAGCAACTCTCTATCGACATCAAAAATCATTGTGCCTTCTAGGTACAAATATGGTTGCCAGAGACCCAGCAGTAGAAGATGAAGTTTGAGCTTCATATCTTTTTCCCCCAAAGACAACAATCTGGGTCTCCCTAAACCTGAAACTTGGAAGTTGTCTAGGGTGTTGACCATGCCCTTCTGTGGCTAGCTTGAGTGAGGCAGTGAGGTCTAGCATTAACCCTTGGGACTCCTTAAACTTAACATCAATTCGCTGAATACGCTCCTGGAATTAAAAAAACAATATTAAGTAAATCTCATTAAAATGAATATTTAAAAAACAATAAATTATAAAATAAAACATGAAACTTACAATAATTTCTTCAGTATCATGCATTAATGGAGTCCCATCATTATGCCTATGGGTAGTCATAAACATATCCCTATAAGTGACCGCCTTATGCTATAAAAAACGGGACACAAAATTTAGTTATATAATACATTTTATATTGATAAAAAATAAATCGTATCATCTCAGCATATGTGATAAAGAACGGCTTTGATCCTACAATGCGGTGGATTATTTGTCGTGCACGGCTCTGTGCTGCCTGCCTAGACATAACCCTCTACTTCGGTAACCTCCTGTAATAGACAAATTTTGCCCAGTCTACAAGCTCGATCGTGTCAGGGACATACTCTTCCAACTTCTACGTCATCTTTGCCCCATCATTATTCTTCATGTGGTACAAGCACCTTTCTACCATCTATGAGACAAAATAAACTTTTTGCACATCCCGCACAGTAAATTTAGTTTGTAACAAATTCCCAAATAAAAGTTAATCACTATTTTTCATTTAAAAAATATACAATACCTTAACTTTATTCTCCCAAACCCAATCCTTGACGATTGGCCAAATCCTCTTCCAAGTCTCGACGCTTGATGTTAAATTGGTCGAAGTTACCCCCTGCTTAGCTATGTAATGGTTATACAGCTGACCACCCTTTTCTGGTGGGTGGTCATGGTGCCAACATTAAGTTGGGAAACATCTCTCAATGCCAGCATCTTCCTCACCACACCCTACTAGATCTGTACATTTCATTCCATCATTAATATTCAAAATAAATTAATGACTTAATTTAGATAAAAAATTTAAATTTAAATTACTTTCCCTAAATGTCCATGTTAAAACCAGTGGACAAATCATACCCCGCTCCCTGGCAATATCCTCATCCTAAAAGTTCTCAGCCTCCTCAATTGATATGTTTATCCCTACTCCTTGGCGAAATCATCAACGCTGATGTCATAAGTATGCTCTGGATTCACCTGCCTCTAGTCTCTGGGACATCCCCTTGGCCCAGACGATATCCAAGATCGAGTTATCGGAAATCACTGAAGCCTTTCTAGGCCTACGACCACGATTAGGTCTAGACATCTATAAAGTAAATACTATAATTAATAATTTGATACTAACAAAAAGTATATTATAACTAAATGAATTAAATACAAAAATAAATTGAAACAAAATAAAAAACTGTAAATTGAAATAATTAATAAAAATAAAAATAAATTAAATTAAATTAAACTATTTACAAAAAAACTATATTAAAAGAAATTATAACAAAAAATAAATTAAATACAAAATAAAATAAAAATAAAAAAATTAAATTACAAAACTTTAACATACTAACCTTTACATCGTCAAATAAGAAAACTTGGAGAAATAGGAGAAGAATGAAATCATCTTTGCAACGTTTGTTCGATGTGCCATTTAGGAAATCCCAGAAATGAGGAAATGAGTGGTGGGGACATGATATATAGGCGTTCAATTAGTAGCTATTCTGTTAAAAATGCTACTCAAAAGGTTGCAAAATCCTGACATCGTTTTTGAAAATGAAGATATCAGTAGCATTTTGTCTGGACTGGTACAAATAATAGAGGCAGAATTGCAAATGTTTCTAATTTTCTAGTGGTTTCGTCAACTACTACAATATTACTTATTGTTCGTATTTTGAAGTGGTTTATTATTTGATAACTACTGCGAAAAAGAACGACAACTATTTTGGTGCCTTGTTCCCACCACACTAGATTTGTAACGGTTTGTAACCACCATTAGCGTGTTTCTCCCATTAACCTCTCTTGAACGCTGTAATTTGGTAGCAGTTTATCTAATAGTCGTTACAAATTATAACTTTAGTAGCATTTTTGTAAGTTGCAGCTAAGTAACGGCTGCAAATTCCATGTTTTTTTGTAGTGCCTCCTGCCATCTTAAGTATGATTTCCTCCTTACACTGCAAATTCAATGGTGGAGTGGTTAATTGTTTTAGTAGTGAATCAAGTTCTGGCCAAAGAAAATCATGTGTTAAATAAAACATAAATGATAAAGACCACGGGATTCTTGACTTGTATGTTATAAACCCACGTTTCTGATTAAAGATAGATAAAACCCATTATATATGAACTATGTATATATGATTTTTCTTAAATCAGCATTTTTTATGAAAATGCCCTTATTTAAAAATATAATAGCTAATAGATTAATTTTATTTTAGATATTATACTAATTAAAATATTTTTTCCTGACAATAAAAAAATTAGCTGAGTTGTTCCTATCTAAAGGGTTTGAGGATCGACCACATGTTGGTGAAAGATACATGTAACGTCCCATCACTTGTGTATTCACGTTGAACCACATGTGGTTGGTGATGTACAGCACTCTCCTATTTTCTTCCATCGCCTCTTTTGTGTACATTGGGCTGATATCAACATTATTTTTTTCATTCATTATTTTCAAGTCAACCGAGTCAATCAGTGTCTTTTCTATTTAAGTAAAACGCGTGTAGTAGTGCCAGTTAGGGGCAAGCAGCGGAAAACGGGAGCATCAACTTTCTTCCTTTCTCTGCCTCGTCCTTCCTGCGTCTAATTCAAACAGATTTATATATATTGGGTGGATGACAAAGTGGAGCATCTTTTTTTTGCCTCAGATTCTTCCACTAGTTTTTTCGTTGAGAACAATGAGTCTTACCTGGATCCGCAACGGATTTGTGCTCCCGAAGACTGTCATATTCATCTGGGGTAACATTAAGTCTCTTCTCTTCATATCAACATGTTCTTAGTTTAATTTGCATGAGCTAGATCTTCTAGGTTTTTGAAGATTATGCTCTCTCGCCGCTTAATTTCCTTGATCTGCTTAATGTAACTTGTATTCAAGATATTTTCGAGTGATTGAAAAAATAACCAACTAACTTCTTCCTTTTATGATATTTGATAATTCAGGTTTAGTTTAAGGGAGTGGTGTACGTTTTCGCCGACTTCCTCAGCGATAACGACTATGATCTATGGAAAGCGGTTATGCTTGTGAATTTTCTAGATGGCTTATCAGTTGTGTTACAAGTTGCTGTGATACACGTTTCAGAGGCTTACACAGGACGCTTCATGGCCAATATAGTCTGCTCCGCAGCCTATACTGGGGTTAGTTGTCGTAACTTCATAACCTTAATATAGCTAGCAACTTAAAATATATAGACTCGTGCTAAGCTGGTGGTTTCATAGGAAGCTTCTTCCAGTTCATGAAATATTGTTTAGGATGAAGGTAGAAATTTAACAACAAATTTTCGTGTCTCGCACCATAAAGCTTTAGAGGGGGGAAAATGTGCAAGAACCTTGAAAAAGTTTTAAGGGTGCAATTTTAGCTAAGATGACTGTCAATTTATTGACGTGAGACCCATAAATAGTAGGAATCTGGTTAGAGTATTCGTCAAAGTGATGAGCTCCCTTAACCAATTAGATTTGGACCATATAGATTTAATTTTAGATCTTCTAGATCTCATTTTAAAAAAAAATTAGCAATATTCTTATAAAAAATCATTATTTGAAAATATAATAATTAGGAGATTAATTTTATTGTAGATTTTATATCCATTAAAATAATTTTTTCATAAAAATAAAAAAATTAGATCGATTCAGATCTAATGATTGAAAAGCTCAACACTTTTAATAACCAACTTAACCGGTTCTAAATTGCACACTTGTCAAATGTTTCAGTCCATCCGCCTTTTGTTACTTTGTGTACGTGCGACGCACACACTGAAGTAAAAGCGTCCCCTAACCCACGGTGCAAGGTCCATCGACCTCCGCACAACCCCAGCATTCAGGGGATGTGCTTGGTGTTTCCTACAACAATGCCCATCTATGTATTTTCATGTGGTCAGAATTGAAGGCCATTAAGTGTATTACAAAGTCTATTACAAATCCAGCAACCTTATGGCCTGCCACACTAAAAACCGATTAAACCTGCGGTCACATATGCACGGTCGTAACCACCACGGAGCTGAGGCTATCTCTACTAAATAAACAAGGGGTCTATCTAGAGGGAACTCTTGAACTGATTGATTTAATGTGTATGTAGGATCAATTAGCTAGATAATATTGGTATTATTCACTGAAGGAGCGCCTAAATAAAATTTAAACTTTAAAAGATCAGATAAAATACGCTATCATTTTTAATTGCAGGGTTTGGTGTTATTATGGGTTCGCGCATCAGCTCTGGATATCGTTCCTTTGATTTTCGCGGTAGCACTCATTGCACTAGGCAGGGTCGTAGAAGGGCCAACTTTAAGAGGATTTTTCGATTATCAGCTGAGAGAAGAAGGAAAGGAAAATTGTACCAAAAGAAGGAAGGAGAAGATAAGGAGACATCAGAAGAGAAAGGAACATCAGATGGAAATAACAGTAGAACTCGTAATCTTTGGTGGACTACTGCTTACATTATCGGCTCCGTTATAGCTGTGACCTGCCTAGACTCAGTTTCTTGGCCGCATACGTTTGAAATGTCGTCTGCTATGATGGGAGCTACGTGTTTATTCTTTATCCTTGGCATTTTCTGTTATTCTCCTCAAGAAAGACGCTCAGGAAGCCCTCTCACGACCATTTACAGGGTCTTCAAGGCAGCTATTATGAATCGCGGATCGCCATACCCATCTTCAAAACAGGGTTATAAAGGTGAAGGTTCACAAGATTTGTCAGATCGTTTTGTTCAGATAAAAAATGGTGTGGCTCACTTGTTCCCACTTCATCCATCATTTTTGTCTTTTTTAGACAAGGCGGCTATTACGAACGGAAATAATCGAGAGGTTTGCACGGCTGAGCAAGTGAGGGATGTGAAGAACCTTTATCTTATTATTCCCTTGGGGACCACCTTCTTCGCATACAACTTGGTTTCTGCTTCTGGTAACACTTACTTTGTTTTGCAAACGAGCAACTTGGATCCTCATGTTGCCAGTTTACATGTTCCTATCATGTTTTTCTTTGTACTCCGATCTTTGGTTGCTTATGTGGTTGATGTAATCCAATCAAAATATAAAGTGGTGGGACCGCTTGGGAGCATGGCTGTTGGGATGTTTTGTTCAGTACTTTGTAGTATTGCGGCTTGGCAAGTGGAACATCGTAGGCTGTCTCTGATTAAGCGTCTGATAAACCCATACGATGACGACAACATTTCATTAAACATCATGATTTTAACTCCACAGTATGTTTTTCTAGGGCTAATGAGAGGATTTGCAGAAGGTGGATTGAATACTTTCTTGTATGATCGGTTGCGCTCTGAGTCAATGAAGGAATTTGTGGATCCATGCATTGAAATGTTGTTGGGGATTGGGAAATTGTGGAGCATTCTATTTGCATTCATATTTCATAGATGGATCAAGGATTCCATAAACAATAGTCACCTGGATAAGTATTTTCTTATGTTGGCATCACTAAGCTTCGCGTACCTTGGGATTTATGTATTCTATGCCAAGTTCAAGCTCCAGAAGCTCGACGAAGTTCCGCCAACCAGGGAAGAGGACGCTGTTGGGTAATCAGTTGAGGTGTGAAGTAATCTTCTAGTGTAAGTTTCTCTTCTTTAAATAGAAGCTCATTCATTCTTCACACTGGTTTGATGCTCTACTCGTTGGAAAATGACTCGTGTAATGTATTAGCGTAAATAAGTGTCATATTATTTTCATATTTTTACTCACCTAATCTTCCCTTCTACCCTCATTTCATCTTGCACTTTCATGCCTCTCACTTCACTCTCCCTCTCATCAGATTTCACTCATCGTTATCCAAGGAAAACCGAGACAAAAATCATCAATTAAAGCTCCATGGCAGTGTTTCACTCAACGCTTGATGGAGGAGTTCAAGTTTCCATGTGTAGCTAATTCTAATCTCTAGGGGAAGAATAATGAGGACATCCTTTCTTCTTTTTTTTTATAAATATTATCATGTGGACATGTTTCCCAATATTTTTAATTATATTTTATATCCTTATTATCTCTTGTAAATTTTAATAGCGTTCTACTTAATGTTATAAATTAATACCTATAAATATACGGCATTTAAATGGATTTTTCATTCCTGACTTTTCCCTTTTCACCTTATGCATCTCATCATCTCCCTTCGTATCATCATTCTCTCATCTCCTCCTCATCTTCTCTATCAACACGAATTTCCAATCCTAATATTCTAATTCACCATTCAGGTAGGTTTTTCTTTGCGATTCAAACTCTTCCTTTTCGTTGTTAGGATCTGTATATTTGTGTTTTAGTTAGATTGATGAATCTGTATATATATGGATCTGTAAGTATGTATGCGTTTTATCGTTTTTGTCATATGCAATTTTTCATATATCTGGAAACTTGTTGGAATTCATGGTTTTTCCTGTCGAAAAATAAAGAACTCAGTTTTATTTTTGAATCTGGAAAATTTTTCAAAAAATCGTCCCAAGGGAACCTGATTCTTCAGGTATGATTTCAGTCTCATTTATTTTGAAATCCATGTCCTATAATGCTGCTGGATTTTTTTTCCCTCTTTGATGGGAAGACGAATCTGTGGGAAAAAAAGAAAATAAAAAGCCCAGTTCGTATTCTTGGCTGTCCTATGGTCTTGCTTTCTTTCCCATAATAATATGTAAATCTGTGTATAAATCTTGCATTACTGAGTATAAATCTTGAATCGTCTATGCATATATGTATGTGTCTGGATCTGCATATGTATGTATGAGTGTGTGTGTGTGTGTTTTGTCAAATCTTTGAGCTTCTCACCGAGATTCATGGCTTATCGCCGGTAAGGAGAATCTTGAAATTCTAAAGTCATTGTCTTTCGATTAGAATACGAAATGATTTTTCCACTTATACTCCCGAAAATAATCCCCTTTAGAAAACTGTTTAGAACATTGTGAAACTTGAGAATAAAAAGCTCTTCTCCATCATCAGAAATTATGCAGTTTTATTGGCTTCAAGGAAAAGGATAGAACCGGGTCGCGGGTGGTGACGGGTTGGGTTAGGTCAACCCGTCACGCTGAAGAGGTTTGGGTCACATGTCAGGGCCTCAAATAATTAGAACCCTTCTGTTCCACATTTTTCATAACGTTTGGGCTGCCGGTTTTTTCTGTCATTTGAAAAAAAAAAGGGTAATGCATGTGGGCCCTCATAATGTAGAGTATTAAATCTAAAGACCCACTTTTGAGAAACCACAATACTATTCAGTTTTTTTGAATTACTATTGATTTCAAATTCTACCATTTCATGATCTAAAGGTTTACTTGGTGTCACATTTGTACCTTTGTACCTGACGTTTTGGACCAAGGTATTATAAAAAAAATTAGGCTCCCTCTTTGAAAACGCATATGGACCTTTAAATTAAAAAAAAATGTCTGGGCCACACGTTTGGGCATACAAAATAAAAATACCTCACTTTTCCTGAAAAACGTTCAAGGCCCGTGTCCTTAATTTTTGGACAATTTGTGATTATGTTCATGAGTATATATATTTTTAATTACACAAATATATTTGAGACATTGTTTCAATATCCAAAAGATATATATGTAGAAATAAATGTGATTATTTTTAATCTTTCATTTATTGAATTTTAATTTTCTTCTTCATCATTTATCAATTATTTAAGTGGAGGAAATTTAATACTTATCTGCTTTATGATTAAAAAGGTTTTTAAATATTTTATTTGAGTGAAATATGTTGAGATTAATTTTTGAACAATATTTGGGCACATGAAAAAGAGAAAGATTTTAAAACTTCCAAGTTAAAACGTAAAGATATCTGTGATTTTCCACTTAATCATCTAGTTAATTCTAAAATATTCTATTGAGCTCAATTAAGTTGTTTCTTGTTTGCGTCATTTGAAAAATATTCCAAAAAGTATTTTGGGGTTAAATAAAGTTCATTTAGCTCTATTTTAATTCTGTAATGTTATTAATTACTATGAGTTAAGTATTCGATTAAATTATTTTGAGATCATCCATTAAGTTTAATTATATTTTCCATGCATGATTTATTTAATCAAACTGTAGAATATTATTTGCATGGTATCCTTATATTAAAATTGTTTTAATTTTTACAATTATTTAATTGCTTAGATTATACAAAGCTTTATTTAAATTGAAATATGAAGGAATAAATGATTGTATGAGTGCATAAAATAATGAGATAATTTAGTTTAAATTAGCTGAATAAATTCTCGTTAAGAATTATACATATATGGAATTCAGTTGTATACAATTAATATTTGTGTTAAAATGTAATTTTGGGTAGTAGCCATAGTATTCTCTATATTGTATATAAATAACCCACTTGTTCTTTAAAACAATTTAAAATAAATGTATTACCACTAGAAGTTGGTTATCTTTCTAAAAATCCATTATAAATGGATGCATTTATATTTAAAAAATTTGATATGTTGGTTTAATCATAGATTTATCCAATGAGCTCGACTTTATTTCCAGAAGTAAATATAGTTAAACGTAATAATTGTGATAGTTGAGAGAGTGGATATACCATAGTCATGGGCGTTGGCTTGGTCATAATCATAGTTGCTTTAAAGTCCACCTAAAGTGGAGAAGATTTGATAAGAACTATATAGAAGGGCAATGTGTGGGCATAATCTACAAATTGGATATGCATTGGAAGTTCCGAAAGAGACAATTTATAAGAAACTTATTAAGTTTCATCATATCCGCAGAAATGGATACCAAATGGAAATAAAAGTTATATGAGTAGAAGTTATATAACCTTAATTCTTATTTTGATATGGATAGATGTCATGTCTTTCCCACATTACAATATAGCCAGACGCTATATTCATTTAATTATTGTTACTTACAGCATTATAAATTATATAAATATATGTGCATACAACTCATAATTGTATATGTATGTATATTATTCTATTGCTAACTTTATTTATATTATTGTTGTTTTTATATCTATTTGTTTTTACATTGCAAGTTTCTTCTATTTTTCTTTTGACTTTTATATAAGCATAGTTGAAAGCATATGATGGTAAACTAGAAGTTTACTGAGACCGATGAATTTAATATTTGATATGCAATAGTAAATTAAACCAACAGTTTACTGATGAATTTAATGTATGTCATGAGATAGTAAACCAGAAGTTTACTAATTAATACAAGCCAACAGTTTAATAAGATAAACCATAAGTTTATCAATGAATTCAATGTTGGCCATGATCGGTAAGACCATCCCAGTTCAATTACAATGCGAGAAATGATTGAGAATAAATGTGGATATACCCTAAAGTGTCAATAGATACCACTATTTCTCATATACTGCATGTTCTAATAGTTTAATATTATTAGACCCTCATAAAGTTAAATACAATGTGAGCCTCTCACATTCTCAAAACAGATACATGAATATATTTGTGGGACGATAAACCCACATGATGAACCATTTAATTACCACATGGTTTTAATTGATGCATCAACTAAATGATCTACCTTTTGTTTATTATCTTCTTGCAATCTGAAGTTTGTAAGATTCTCTGTTCAACGAATATGATTATTCGATTATTCGATTACAAAATGCTATCTTGTCAGTGCTAATGAATTTACTTCACTAGCCTTAATGAGGGTTACATGTCCCTTAGACTTGATGTTGAACATCTTGTTATTCATGTTTATACGCAAAATGGACTAGCAGAATGATTGAATAAATGGTTGTAACCTTTTCACAAGAGATATTGTAACACACCTTATTAACCTTCTTGACTTCCTTTTATATTTATTTGGAACCAAAGTGAAGCCTCAAATAGCTTACAAAGACCAAAAGAATGAAAATGAAAACATTCAAGTTTTGAAAGTTACTATTCACAGCTTTTTGGACCAACTTTAAAAATGCATAACTAATTCTAGAAAAATTGAAATTGAGTGGTTCCAATTTCTATCTGAAGCTTATAAGTTCCTATATAAGGAAAAAATACCCATTGGTTCATTAGCTTGCCCAATTGATACTGTTTAATGCTCAAAGATGTACTGTTCAATTGGTAATTTTTCAATTTTCCCAGATTTTTTCTTGATTTTCTTCAAATTTTGGAATGCCATAACTTTTTGTACAAAACTCCAACTTCAGTGTTCTTTGGTTCATTTTAAATCTTGCAATATGAACTATTTTTCTGTAAAAATACATCTCATTTGAAGTTCATTTGCTCTATTTCCCGTCATGTCAAAGTATGGAGTTTGACCAACCTTACACTTGCCATTTAGTCAAACTTATTAACTCTTAACTTCATAATTTTGCATACTAACTTCTAGGCCTCTTTTGATCATGTTTAACCAAGCATTTGTGAATATCTAAAGCATACATTCACTACTTCATAGCTACCATATATTTAGGGGTTTAATTTACAAACCACATACAAACTTAAACATAAGTTTTTAATATCACACATAGCTTTAATACATAAAAGCACAACATTATGCCTTATTAAATCATCATTCATTTTGCTCTTACCTTTGCTTGAACTTCCACCTACATGGTTGGTTGGGAGGATAATGAGATTTTTGGAAATCCCAATAGCAAAACTGTCCAACACAATTTATAAAATTGCATGACAACTTTCAATACAAGTGTGAATTCATAAAAGTGCAACA
This sequence comes from Vachellia pachyceras, assembly GCA_025593235.1. Classification (NCBI taxonomy): domain Eukaryota; kingdom Viridiplantae; phylum Streptophyta; class Magnoliopsida; order Fabales; family Fabaceae; genus Vachellia; species Vachellia pachyceras. The sequence goes on along the minus strand of JANTPZ010055540.1, from coordinate 23,615 downwards.
TATAACAATTAAATGCATATGGTCATAGCACACAAAAGCACATATTCACACTTTCAATCATCATAAATTTTCATTACAAGTCATGCATAAATTCATACACATTTTTAAAGTAACTTAGTTGAGGTTAGAAGGTTTTGCTACTCTTTGTCTTAGCTTTCCTTTTTACTTGGAATTCTCTTGAAACCTGAATCCTTTCTTGCTTAATCTCCCAATGAGTTCTTTGATGTTTTAACTTCCTAAACATCATACAAGGATATAATCATCAAGCTCAAGCATCAACTATGCAAGAAGCTACAAAAACGTAATTTTCCCATTATTGCTCTTTCAAGAACCATACAACTTTGAAACTTGTTCTTATAGTTTCTAATGCTTCCCAAAACCCTTTCTCACTTTTACCCTACACAATTTGGCCTTCTAAAGCCATTAGAAGCATTAGAATCATCAAAACTCCACTCCTTCTATTTGTTCAGGTCAGCCGAAAAAAAAACAGATTCATAAAAGGGATTTTGAGTTTTCAACTTTTCTCATGTTTACTTGCTTGAACTTGCTTTCAAACCACTTTCTATGCATCAAATAATTCAAACACAACTCTCCTCCTCTCCATGTTCACGTAGACAGCACCCTCCCATAGGTTAGGGTTCCAAAAATTTCACCCATCACAATCAACAACCAAATCAAGCACATACTTACATCAATATGCTCTCTAGTACTCAAGAAATGCTTTGTAATCTTTAGTTGTCTTTAAATTCCTCTCTTTTCACATTCGAAACTCAAGAACCCTAACTCTTTAATCTCATAAAAGAGAGGGTTATCCAAGAAAACAACCCCATAGAGTTGAAGAGGAGGTTTCTAAGCTTAAGAAAAAGTAATGGTTTGATTGCTTGTAAACCTTACCTTATGTGTGGCAAGCTTGTCTTCTTTCTTCTTGAGCTTGTGGAGAACGAAATTTTCAGCTTGGAAGGAGAAGAGAATGGCGTCCAAATGTGCTGAAAATGGAGGGGAATTGTTGTTTATAAAATCCCTTAGTGATTCATGAAAGGTTGAGATTTAATCTTGAAATCTCAAAGTTGATCTAATGGCCAAGACTTTAACACCACATATGCCACTTACCTCATTCCTATTGGTTGCCATAAAGTGGTAATTATTAGGGCTAAAAATCTGGTTGGGGTTTGGTTACACTAACGAAACCAAATTCCATTCGGTTACCTTTACCGATTACACTTTTTACCGGTAAACATAACTCTATTCCAGTAAATCTTTTTCTACTTTTCTGGAGATGTTTTCTTCCTCATTTAATCTCCATATTTTCCTCTTGAATATGGAAATTTTATTATCCCCAAAATACCCCTTGATCTCATCAAAATTTAATAGGATTATTTTATCCTATTCAAAATCCCTGAAAACGAGCAATCGGAAGGCAAAATACTTTTAGGGTTTTAAAAATTTCTACATTTTTCAATGCTACTCTAGCCCTTTTTCTTTTTCCAAAATGCCCTCTAGATTGTCTAAAATTAATTTTTGAAATAAATTATATTTCGGGAATTTTCGGGTCTTTTTCCCGATTTTCGGGAAAATCGCCTTAATCGTACACCGGGTAATAATTTTATTAAACACTATAAAATTCACTGAATTTTTTCATATTTTTGTCTCAAATTTTTGAGAGCTCCTGATACCTTAAGTAATTATTTTTCCCCTTTTTGCCCTTCAAAATTATATAGACAGAAATCCAGTCCGAATATGGAAAATTCGTGAGTCGAGCTCTGTCTATTGGGCATATGTAAATTTTGGTCAACAGTTGACTTTTGACTTTGTCAAATGACTAAAATGCCCTTCTATTTTCTCATATTTACCATGTTGCCATTACTTTTTCTAATTTTCCAAAATTCCCATTTTACCCTTACTTTTAAAACTGAAAGGCCTTTATGTCCTTGATCTTTTGTAAAATGACATATGGGTCCCTTCCCAGAAGGTCACCCATCCTGAGATTGCTCCAGGGCGAGCACGCTTAACTGCGGAGTTCTCATAAAATTTCTCCCGTTGAGCCAGGTCTGACTTTGAGTTATTTAGCCCATCAGCATAAACCTTTTCCGCTCTTTCTATCTGTGGGTTTTAACTTGACTTCTGACTACTGGTTTGGCTCTTTTTATCCAATGACCATATTGCCCTCGGTTTTTATACTTAATGACATTTATGTCCCTGGCTTACATTCTTAGTAATCTCAAAGCCTTAGGACTAAATTGACCAGGGTCTCTTTGATTCATTGACATCTTCTCTTTCTGTACTCTTATTTTTGAGCCTTAACTCATCTCATAACTATCGGTTTAACCTTTATTTCAGTTTACAGAAAATGGTGGATATTACAGATATAATCTCCATATTCTGCGTAAGGACTAGCTATTTCGTATGCAGCGCTGTTAATTTGCATGAAGCCAACAAATTATCAAAAGTTTTCCATCTTACAAAGGTTTTTGACCAAGAACCTAATATTTTCTACTTTTGGGTGTGTAATATATTTGCATGTAGAACACATTGAATATATGCTGGCTATGAATTTTATGGTACAATTTGCTGGCACCTTGAACACGACGAAGAAGAGCGAGATTGAAGTTGTGCTTGGAAAACTTAAGACGTTTGGCTTTGATGCCGGATTCATTGATGAGTTGCGCTTACAAGCGATTGAGGCTAGGGAGGCCTAGTTGGTAATAGGCAATGCCACCTCCGGGTTGAAGACATTGTGCACAAAGGCAGAAGATCTTAGCCAAGAGATTGCCAACATGGAGCTTAGTTTAGCAACTGCTAAACCTGAGGTTGCACAGGTTGAAAACAAGATAAGCACTTTGTGTGAATTGGTGGAGAATCGCTCTCCTATGTTTAAATGGATTGATGAATTAGATTAAGCAAATGGGTTGGAAGATAGGTGATAAATCACAATTTTATATATTTTTATCCTCTTCATTTAGTACTTTTAGTGATAAGTTATGGCTAATTGAACTTGTTTGGATTATATTTTATTTTATTAGCCATTTTACACTGGATGAAAATTAATTGAGAAAATCTTAGAAATTTATGATTAAATCTTCATTTAATATTTTTGCACAAAGGATCATTGATTATTTTCTTATCTTGTGCATATTTGAAGAGATAAATTGAAGATTGCTCTACGGAGATTATTTGTGCTGAAATTGATTAAATTGATTATTTTAATTTTTTTCTCTTGGGTAAAAATATGTAAATGTTTTAGGAAAATTAAGAGTAGTTTAATTGTTTATTTTATTTTATATTGTTAGAGGAGATCATGACAGAGGGGATTTGATCAAGTCTTGTGTAAATTTAAAAAGGGGGCGTCAGTTTTCTAGTGGAATTTTGGAAATAAAAAAAAGAAAAAGCAACGAGAAAGAAAAGGGACAAAACGCAAAAGAAAGAAAAAGAGAACGGATGAACAGTGAACGTGGGGTGAGACAGTTTTGGGGCTTGTTTGGTAGTTAGGTTTGAAATCTATGTTTCACAGATTCCGAGGCAAAATCTAGGTTTTGAAAAGTGATTTATATTTGGGAAGTTATAGCTTTTACGGATTCCGAGGCAAAAAAGTAAGAAAGAGTGGGTAGGAAAGATGAAAGTAAGAAAGAGAAAGAGAGAAAAAGTAAGAAAGAGAAAAGAGAAAAAAAGTAGTAAAAAGAGAGTATGAAAGAGAAAATCTAGGTTTCAAAAAATTGAAATCAAACGAGATCTTAATCAAGAAGCAACGCACGCACGCGAGAGGATAGCAACGGATGAGGCACAGGAGTGAACGCTGCGAACAGGGACAGAACGCGCAGAGGAGACGCCGAGCACGCAGAGACGACGCTGTCGCTGGGTTTCTTCTGTTCTCCATGATCAGTAACGTTATGGGTTTATCTTCTGCCATGAGTTTCTAATTCCATGTGTAATTAACTATTAGTTTGAATCTTAGGTTTGTGATGAGAGTCCAAGACTTGTAATGAGAACTCTTTTGGTTGAGAGTCTTATTTAATTTCCCTTTCTTTTGACTCTCTTTTACATAAATTTCTATGTACTTAAATGTATATTCAGATTTGAATATAATCTATGGATTGTTCTTTAAGGATTTGCGTTGAAAATTTATGGTTGTAGATTTACAACTTGAATTAGTAGGCTTTTGAAATTTTAGATTTGAAGTTCCAACAATTCCTCTTTGTTAAAGCTTAATTTGTGCAAGTTTATATTTTTCAGATTTGGAATATACTTACTCTACTAATTTTCTTGAAATATTGAGATGTCATAAACTTTTAGATCAATTGATTGAAAGTTTGAGGGGGAAATTAAAGGAGAAAATCGATTGATTTTCTTTGACTTTTTAAAATTCAGGATTAATTGTGACTTAAGTTTAAATTAAAGTTTAACTGAGATGTCATTAAACTTTAATGTAAACAAGAGCATAAAACTTGAATGACAATTCAAGGACTTGAGTTAGGAATTTTTGGAAGGAATCTTAATCAAAGGAATTCAATTTTCTATATGGACAAGGACCATTACATCATAAGGGGAAAATTTGTAGTTAATTGCATTGCCATTATAAATTCTTACCTTTTGTTAATTTACTTTGTTTACTAGTTATTAGATTCTTTTACCTTTAGTTATAAACCCCCCTTAAGTGTTTTTGAGTGATTTGTTTGTAATTGAAGTTCTTAATTTGAGTGATTATCACATTGGTTCATTGGGAGACGACATAGATTGCACTTTACTGCAGAATCTAATTTTATATTATTTTGACGCTATTCGACAGTGGGATCAATAGACTATGTAGTTTCGTGTAAATATAAACCCGGTAAGTCTTTTTTTTTTTGGGCCATAAGTTTGACATTATGAAATACATTAACTTGCTCTCTTCTCCTCCAAGTCTTTGAACCGCGTGAACAAAGCGAAGATGAAGATAGTCCATAGGAGCCTTGGCATCTTATATAAGGCCTCACCGACGGCTTCTTCTCTGTCTTCTCTTCCACTGTGCTATTTCTTTGAGCTTTGAATTAATTGGATTTTATCAATTGGATTTGTAGCATTTTAAGGAATTTTTAATGTTATTATTTGATTTTATTGAGTTTAATTGCATTAATTATGATCTATGATGATTATATGAAATTGAAACCAATTAAGGGTATTTTTAAAAGAAATGGAATCAAAAGATAAATTAAAAAAAAGAAAGAAATTTAATGCTAGAGAAGGATTAAACTCATAAATCCATTTATTGTATTTTATGTTTATCTTATCTTATTTTATTTTGTTCTATTTTATTATTATTTCTTTTTTTTATTTGGTCAGGCCAACCTGACCTATATGCGAGCGTGCGCGCAAACACAAGCACGTACGCACACCTCCGGCATTCATTCAAGAGATTTTTTTTTTTTTTTTTTGCCTGAGCATTCATTCAAGAGATCCATGCCGCTTGGGAGCAGTTATTCACAATCGGAGACCACACAATCATCCATTCCACGCCAGGGACCACGCAAGCCACCACCCATCCACTCCATACCTTACGCTGCCACCTATTTCAATTAATCCCGTCATCCATCAATTACACATGCCAGAGGCAGCCGCCACGCATGAAGGGAGGAATAAAACGCACTGCCACCCATCCATTCCCCACCCCATTCGCACAGTTCCATCTGAAAACTCACCCAATTTCTCATAGCTTTGATTTTCCAATCATGAGCGGCTAAGTGCATCCGTCTTATGATGATGATGAAGCTAACCTGAGTTTTTGAGCAACTAGGGGAGTTCCTTGAATTTTAATTTCACTTTACAATCTCTATATGTGTAGATTGTAATTCTAAGTTAATAGAATTTATTATTTATATGTATGAAAGAGGATTATGATCGGTTGATGTAATCTGGATTGTGATACTTGTGTTATATTGGTACTTTGGATTGTGATTGAACTATAGCACTTTTGTTATTCAATTGCTTTCTTTTATTCTCTCGAAATCAATTGATTTGTTAGGTTTTTAAGAATTAATTGGAGGTAAAGATGATCTTTTATAAATCTAACTTAAGCTAAGTACTAAGATATTTCTAATTGATTAATTGAGTCTAGGTTTAGATTAAATTAAAATGTTAGAAATATGAATTAGTAGGGGTTCTTTTTAGTCCTTGTGCTTAGTGAAAAGAAAAACTTAATATTAAAATTGGACAAAGAATGTTAGTAGATTCAATCACCTAGGAGATCCATTTTATCGAATTTGAGTATTCATTTAGTTTAATTAGTTAGTAAAATCACATTTGATAATTCTTAATTAATTTGGTATTACATTAAATTACTTAGAAATTAAATATAGGCTCCACGTAAAGATTGAACTAGATTAGTACTATTATATTGCGTTTAACTTAATTTTTATTTAATTGCCATCAAGCTTCCTCCATTATTATTCATAATATTCTACTTATTACCTTTAATTCTTCTTCGCTGCTCTCGCTCTCCCTCTCCCTCTCGCATGCTTCTAATTTCTTTCAATTGTTACAACTAGAAGGGCTTGTTTTCAAGCATTCAGATTCTTCGTTTCTTCTTTCCATGATCTCAGCGACTTCAATCTGAAATTTATTTTCTGCTATATATACTTTTCTCAGAAATATTCCATCTTATATGAATCTCAGTGTGTGATATCCGTTTTTTTTTGTAATCTGAAATAAAAGTCAATCTGGTAGTTATGAGTTGAGGCTGGGTCCAGAGATAGATAACACAGAAAGAGAGGAAGGTAATGGACCAAAAAGATCATGGTCAGCCTTGGCCTAACATATCAAATGTTATTAGAACTTCGTGGTTAAGCGTGCTAGGCCTAGAGAAATGGAAGGATGGGTGACCTTCTAGAAAGGACCCAAATGATATTAAAGGAAAAGGCAAAAATGGAAGTTTAAAAAGGAAAAGGACATAAAGGTCATTAAACATAAAGATTAAGGGCAAAAGTGCAATTTTGAAAGAAAATGTAAGGGTATTATGGTAAATAAAAGAAAGCATAAGGGCATTTTGATCATTTGACCAAAGTCAACAGTCAAGATATCAGAAAAATTTATAGAGACCCAAAAGGTAGAGAAAAATTCACTGATCAAAATGAGAGTCGTTTGTTTTTGCTAAATCGACTTAGATTGATGCTTAGAGAATTTTAAAGATCAGTTAATTTTTGGCATTTTATAATTAGCTCAACATAATTATTTGAAGTATCTGGAAACCTCAAACATATAATTCAAGGTAAGGAAAAATAGCTTGAAATTTCTTGTATTTTATAAAATAGTTGCCCATAATAAGAGAAAGACGATTTTTCGGATCGGAAGGAAAATACTCGAAGAAGCCCTAGAATTAGGGTATTCTTTAAAAATTAATTTAAGATATTCTGGGAAGCAAATTAAGAAAAGATAAGATGTGAGGATCTCAGTATAAATTTTAAGAATTTTTGGTGTCCTAAAAAATTCGATTGTTTAATGGTAAACCGTTTTATCGTGAACACCTCAATATACGTTTACGCTTCCAGAGTTAATAAATCATGGTACATATGTAAATCTTGAATATTTTCATCAAAAACAAATGGTATATAAATTTTCGTTGCTGCCTACTTTCCTGTACTACATCAAGCATATTCGGCTAGCACGCACTAAAAACAGCCTTAGTAACGATGATTAAAAAACTCAAGTTAAGAATAATATTTAATTTACTGTTTCAATTTTAATATTTTATTTAAAGGTTAATGTGCAAATTTCTACCCATAAAATATTCATAAATTTGCGTCTAGTATAATAAAATTAGTATTGCTCATCATCTTTCCAATCCCTGCGAACACATTCCATCATTAGGGGTGTTTGGAAAAGCGTTTAAACACCCCAAAAGCACGTTCAACAGTATTTTTCTGTAAAACGAAATAATCTCATTCACACATTTACCTCGTAAATGGTAAAAGCACTTCTCTACCGCTTTTCCAAACGGACTCATTGAATATCTTTTTTCTACACAAATCCCAGTTCATTTTTTTAGATACAATGGTGCAAATATTTTATTTAGATATTTATTAGATGATTTTTTATATTATTCTGCATATAACTTAATTTAAATTTTCTATACCTAAATGTGCTGTTTTAATATTAACAAAATTTATCAATATGATTATTAAAAGCTTTAGTTTTCGTATTTAACACTACCAGAAAAATCAGATTTAGTAACGGAATTAACAACGAAAAAGCAGATTTAGCGATGGAAAAAGTCCGCAAAAACGAGGGTAGCTAAATTTAGCGATGGAATAAGCGACGTACGTTTTCCCTCGCTAATAAGAGACGGATCTTTCCGTTGTTAAATTTGATAATTCCATTACTAAATGGGTTATATTCCATCGTTAAATTTGACAATTCCATCGTTAAAATGAGTTATATTCTATTGCTAAATTTGACAATTTCATTGCTAAATGAGTTATATTCTGTAGCTAAATTTGACAATTCCTTCAATAAATACTTCACTGATTTTAAATATGAATCAACTACGCATTTACAAAAATATTTCTTAAACAAATCTTGTTTAATTACGCAATTAACCCAAAAAACAAATTTTAAATAGTAATATTAAGTACACAATGTCTTTAACCATAAACATACATTCTAATGTCGGATAAAAATCTTAAAGTTAAAAAATAATACATATAAAAGTTAAAAGCTCCAAACAATACAATCATTGTGTGATTTTTAACCAACATGGATGTGATTCACATTAAATGTTGATAGAATGTGATCCAAGTCCATAAACATGACCTTTCTTCATGCCACCAACTGCCATTATCAATGCTAAGCCACTTTATTGAAACGGAGAGAAGTACAACACCTATGAAGCTCTCACCGAGATTAGCAATTGAGAAGCCAGAACACATAGCTGTTTCATATATGTTTCATTAGCAATCGGGTGGGCGTTTACACTCACAATGAAAGCATACCATGTTCCTCCTATAATTCAAGAAGTTGCACCAGCCAGAGAAAAATAAAAACACAAGTGATGCTCAAAATATTTCAGCAAAAGACACATGAAGAGGATACAAACAACTGTTTCAAGGGATTACACTTTAACGCCAAACGAGCTAAGAGTTAACAGTTCTAAAGTTGGGCATGAATGACTTGTTACAGGACAAAAGGTACATATAATGAACTAGGAATTCCATCCCACGGGATTCAACAAAAGTAAACAAGCAATAACTTTGGAGGTAAACAATGGGCGCACTGAGAAGGACCAATACATCAGCAGCATTAATGATAATCACATTTTATCAAAAAGTTAATATAGGACTAGCATCACTGCAGTAATTGTGTAAACATTACAAGCTTATAAATGTTATGATAATATACTGGATAATAACACTTCATCGTATAAAAAGTAGCTTCACAAAGAGGTGACAAACTTCATAGAAAAATCATCAGTCTCCTTTTTTCATTTCAACATCATCTCGTCCAACACGTTTCTTTGGAGGAGGAGGAGGTTGCTTCACTTTAGGTGGGGCTTTTTTTAATGACAGGAGGGGGTAGATTTCAATCTATAGGAACTGAACTCAACAACCTTATGAAGCAACTTACAAACTACAGTTTTCACAAACTTTTGCTTTAGAAGCAACTTTTGTGAATGTAATAGCTTTCAAGATCATACAATATCCCCTTTCTCTTGCAAGTATACATGTAGCATGGTAGTGCACAAATCAGACAATGATATTATCAACATTCAAAGGTGGACAAATGGACAAAAAATGAATCAAGAAGCAGCTAAAAAGTTGAAAGTTGAGGGCTCAGAGGTCAAGTATAATGTCACATATTGTGTTAAACACAGAACAAAAGGTTCTGCGCTTCCGTCTCTTTCATCAAGGTGGACATGTTTCCTCAGAATTTTAGCAGAGAAAACCACTTTTTTGCCAGCAGTGGGGCAACCGAAACCAACCAGAATTTGAATATCCTGCCTCGACAAGGACCTGGAATCAATCTCTTGTAATTCAGCAATTAGGATACAGTCATACAAAGTAGAATTTTGAAAGTTATCACCACATCAACAACATCGCCGTAGATAACAAAATAATGCATTTTGGATTTTAATATCACTATCACTGTTCAAATACACATTTTTGCTCATAAAACATGTCAGTTAATCCACATTACCTTACCTATATCATGAATTCCTCGACAAGAATACAAGGGGGCGTCGAAATGCAAGAACAGTGCCACCCCCAGAGGATCCTAAGCCAAACAGAATCAAGTGTCCCCTTTGAAGAAGTTTCTAAGATATGCCCAACAAAGTGATAAATCACCAAAACATAACCCCTTTCTCATTGCCATTAAGAAAGCGATAAATGGATAAACAAACCTGAATATATCGAAACGGTCTTTTCCAAAATTGAGGCAGGCGGTTTGCACGCTCTTGAAATCCCTAGTGAAATCAAATCCCGCATCATCTGCCAACCCAACACAATCGAACCCCAAATCCCATGCTTAGCCTGGGCGTCTGAAGTAAAATCTTCATCTATTGCATCAGAATCTGCATACTCAAAGGCAGGTACATCCAGAATCGGATTTAGATTTGCATTTGACTATCATCCAGCAATATCCCTAAATCTTCTTCCCCTGCAATGTCAACTTGTTCCTAAACTAGCTGACCTGCTCGATGACTCAGCAATGCCGTAGCTCAGCAAAGGATGAGCGACGCGAAAAGGGAATATTGTCGCGGCGCGAAAACCCAAAAATGAAAACGAAAACCCTGCAAAAATGAAAATGAAAGGGAATATTAGAGACAAAGCAGAGGATGAGTGGCATGAAAGCAAAGACTCGAAGACGCAGCTCAGAGCGCCGATGCCTCCTCGTTGAGATATCAGTCGAATCTCAGAGCGATGGGGCTATAGAGTATTGAGAAGATGAGGAGCCACGGCTAGCTAGGGTGAGATGGATTGAAAGGGAATATTGGAATAAAAGAGGGGGAATAGCATTGTGTAGAGGAGAGTGAGGGGACAAGATGAATGGAACTGGTGCGAGAAGCTGGAGGAACTAGGGATTTAAGAGGCGAACAGGTGGCGAAGAGATTAGTGTGGTGGGAAATAAGTGATTTTTTTTTTTAAAAAAGTGTGTTTTGAGCCTTCTAAGGGAGGGAATGTGAAAATATTTTTAAAGGAGTGTAGCTTTTAAAAAATACAAAGTAATGAATATGAATTTATCTTTAATAATTTATCGTTAATTAGACAATTTAAAAAGGATTATGCATGCTCTCACTAATCTTTCTCATTATTTAGAGAAGAAGTATTAGTCATCTCCAAATTCTTCACTAATTAGACAATTTAAAGAGGATTGGGTATGCTCTTACTAATTTTTTTTTCAAAAATTTAGAGAGGAATATATACGTCATCGCTAATTTTCCTTGCTAATTTGAAAAATTAGAGAGGAATATAATATTCTTTGCTAAATTTCTCGCTAATCTGGCAATTTAGATAGGAATATTAAAGTCGTCGCTAATTTTTCTCGCTAATTTGGAAATTAGAGAGAAATTTAATAGTTCTCGCTAAATTCCTCACTAACTGGGCTATTTAAAAAGGAATATCAAAGTTGTCGCTAATTTTTCTCGCTAATACGTGATTTTCGAGTAGTGTAGGCTCCGCTTGGATAAGATGAAAAGTTGAGAGGAAAAAAAATGGAGAGAAGAGAAAAGTGAGGAGAAAATAGTATCACCCATCCTGCTTGGATGGATGAGAGAAAACAGGGAGGAAAGAAAATGGGTGAATAGTTGAATGACTGAAATATCCTTAAATAAAAATCTTTTAATAAATAGTAACAAGTGAAGTATCTTTAAAATATGTAAAGTATAATATCAAATTAAATATGATAATGAAAAAATTATATTAACATTAACATCATTAAATAATTTAAAATCAATTTATTTATTAAAGATATCTTTTCATGTATTATATTTTAAAACAAAATAACTTAGATAAGAATATATCATATTTTTTAAGGTTGTGAGGTTTTAGTAAGCAATTAAAAAATAAATTAGATATTAGAATATATCTTAAATTTTATTCTTTTAAAAAAAAGTCATAGTCAGAATTTAAAAAAAAATATACGTTAAACTTAATTACTTAAAATGAAAAAGTAATAAAAGAGTATGTGGGTAGATAAGGAAAAAGAGTTTTCTTTCCATTTTCTCTCCATATGTGGAGAGAAAAGTTGGGGAGAAAATGTGTTGGAACTTGGGACCCACTTCCCATTTTCTCTCTAACTTTTCCTTCCTCCCACTTTTTCTCTCCTATCCAAGAAAGGGAAAACTCACTTATTTCCCCATTTTCTCTCCAAGTCTTTTTTCCTCCCTCATTTTCACTTCATCCAAGCATAGGGTTAAAGACAAGTGCAGTTTCAGTCAACAATGGGCTTGTTTGGCTTCTCGTTTGCAGAAATCAAACGCACGTTCAACAGTGTTTTTTTGGTAAAATGAGATAATCCCCTTTACATGTTTACCTCAACTTACGTAAAAGTATTTGTTTACCGCGTTCTGAAATAGACACAATACGTGATTTGCTTAATTCTCTGACGGCTCAAAAACTTATCATCACATTTGTCATCAATTATACAACAGATAAATAATGTGTAATGCATAAATTCTTTAATTTACGTATATTTTAAGTATCTGTCATTTAATTGTATTCAAGAATTGTAGGTGGCCCTCTATTATCACTTAATTTAACCTTAGAATTATTTTGCAACAATTTTCTTTGATATTATGTTACGTGCTTTTGGATAAGCTTTCAGGTAAAAGTACTTCATTTATTCTATTTACAATGTCCAAGAAATATATTTTGTTGCTACTTTGACTTAAAAATATAAAAAGTAAATTTAAAAGGAAAACCTAAATAATCAAAGTTGTTATGATCATTTTTAACTACAAAGTAAATATTAAATTAAAAATCAAAGGCAGTATACAGGATAAATTTTTGTTACGTCTTCTGCAGTACATAATTTGCATAATTTTTGAATAAATTGGTTTGCACCTACTACATTCAAAACTAGGTACGTACACACATCACTAGTTGTTGTTAGAAAAGATCGCACGGAAACTTTTAGGCTATGTTTGGTTTGATGGAGGGGAAAGGGAAGGGATGGATAAGAGGGGATGAGAAGGGATAAAATGACATAAGGTTACTTCGTTTGGTTTAGTTAGATGGGAAGGAAGGAAGATGACTTTTAATGATATTTTGTTTGGTTCAGGAGGGGAAGGGAGGGAAGTTAATGGTCAATTTACCATTTTGATTTATATTTATTTACTTATACAATTTATTTAATTTAGTTTTCACTCATGAAAATTAATTACTCATTCTATTTAATTAATTAAAACAATTATTAAGGTACTTCTCTCGTATAATTTATTTAAACAATTAAAAATAGGACTTATATGTAGCTTAATTTCACAACACTTAATTTATGTTTAACTTACCACCTTAATCCAACTTATAACCGGCAAGACGTCCGAAGAGCAAAGGAGGAAGAAAGTGTTGGTTAACTAAACTGCTTCTAGAAAGCAGAGGAAAAAATTGAGAAGCGATGCGTTTTAATTTACCAGGGTTATGGATGGAAATATAATAAAATTGATAGGGGTAAATTAGTCATAATTTTTGGCTTCCCTCCAAAAAAACCCCAATTTGGAGGGAACCAAAATAAGGGGAGGGGAGGGAATGAAGGGGTATATTTTGGATCCCCTCCCCTCCAAAATTTTAAACCAAACAAGGGGAGGGATTCATTTTCCATCCCCTTCCATTCCCTTCCCCGCAACCAAACAAGCCCTTGGTGACAATATCAAACCTAGAAGGATTCGAGGCATGTCCGAACAGCGATAAGCTAAGGCAAGCTAATTCCCAGAGACAACCTTGAAGAGAGAAACCCTTACCAGTAATAAGGTTTCAAGTCAATAAAAGCATCAAAGAAACTCCTACTTCCCTTCAAGTCTAGCTTCAACAGTGTCTCCATTCCAAAGCTATAAAACTCCCTTGTGAATCTCCTCTCAATTGGCCAAAGACTGTCCCAAAGCTTAGCATATGGCTGCTTCCCCCTGATCATCCGGGTCGACCCGAGGCATTCCACCATGGCACCGGCTACAACCGGCGCTAGGGCCATGGTCCGAGCCACCATGTACCCTGTTGAAGGATGGACTACCCCAGAATTCCCGCCATAAGCCATTACATTTTGGGGTATCCTGGGAAGAGGCGCTCCCATTGGGATCAAACACTTCTCATCCTCCATCCAGTACATTAATCACTCTTATGCCCAAGTGTCTCAGCCTCGCTACCATCCTTCTCTTTATCTCCATGTATGATAACACTGGACGGCTCACAAGTGAAGTTTCT